>CM056052.1:342307694-342542694 GCA_029574335.1 Rana kukunoris | reverse complement strand
TATATTAATACTAAAAATAATAATAACTACTGCTGAACAACCACAAATAATACCACTACTGCTACCACTACTATTACTATTATTGTTAGTCCTGGTATTGTTTATTTGCTGTGATTTAACAGTATTTAATATGATCATTATTTGTGATTGTTTCAAAGTAGTTAGTAGTAGCAGCATTACTAATAGTATTTGTTGTTTTTCAGCAGTAGGTATTATTATTATTAATAATAATAATATTAATAATGATAATACCTACTGCTGAACAACAAATATTAATGTTAAAAGCAATACTGGTGCTGTTACTGATACTGACTACATTTAAACAGCAACACATAATACTACTACTACTACTACTACTACTACTAATAATAATAATAATAATAATAATAATAATAATAATAAATTAACAACACAAAAAAATTATAACGGTTAAACAGCAACAAATGCAGAATAATATTATTTTGTTCTATCTATCTATCTATCTATCTATCTATCTATCTATCTATCTATCTATCTATCTATCTATTAGTTATTTTTTATCATTATTAGTATTAATAATAATAATAATAATAATAATAATAATATCTTATCTTTTTATTAGTAATGCTGCTGCTACAGCTACTGACTGAGTTCATACAGCAACAAATAATAATAATAAATACTAATAATTATAATATATATATATATATATATATATATATATATATATATATATATATATATATATATATATATAAAACAATAATTCCGGTATATATATATATATATATATATATATATATATATATATATATATATATATATATATATATATATATATTATAATTATTAGTATTTATTATTATTATTTGTTGCTGTATGAACTCAGTCAGTAGCTGTAGCAGCAGCATTACTAATAAAAAGATATATATATATATATTAATAACAAAAACAATGACAATTAATATTATTTTGTATTTGTTGTTGTTTAACCGGAATTATTTATAATATAAACAAAATAATATTAATTGTCTTTGTTTTTGTATATATATATATATATATATATATATATATATATATATATATATATAAAACAATAATTCCGGTATATATATATATATATATATATATATATATATATATATATATATATATACAAAAACAATGACAATTAATATTATTTTGTTTATATTATAAATAATTCCGGTTAAACAACAACAAATACAAAATAATATTAATTGTCATTGTTTTTGCTATTTATATATATATATATATATATATATATATATATATATATATAAAGATATATAGATAGATAGATAGATAAATATAGATAGATAGATAGATATAGATAGATATATAGATACATATATTATATTAATATTAATTACGGTTAAACAACAACAAATACAATATAACGTGAATTGTTATTATTATTATTATTATTATTATTATTATTATGATTATTATAATTATTATTATTATTATTATTTTTATATTGTAATGTTCCACGACTGTTTCTTTTTTCTATTTATATCTTATTGCTGGTTTTGTTATAAATTTTCGCATTTAAATGTATTTAAAATATTGTCTCGCAGATTTGTTAAAAATCTAATTTTGTGATCCTGCTTTTAATGAAAATAAAGGTTGTACGTCGTGTAGCTTTCTTACTTAATTAAGGGAGTGGGATGTATGTTGTGCTGATAAAGATAAAATTCCTCCCTTGCAAAAAATAAAAAATAAAAAATAAAAAAGTCCTAACGGCTTGATAATTTACAGCTGGGGAGATAAGAGAAGAGTTGTACAGACTGCAGCTCTGCAAAAATTGTATTCTTACAATAATACTTCCAATACTCAGCTAAACAGACGTTGTATCTGCAGCTGTCTTTCCTCCTATCTGGTATTGATAATTAAGTGATCACCTATAGATGATCTGTAGATACAATCCATACAGTATACATACAAGTTGCTCCCTTAGGACACTTACCAGGTTGACAGGATGGATATATCCATTCTCATATTTGTCATTGGCTAGTATCTGTCTCAGATGAGCAATATAGCTTGATGCCAGCCTGAGGGTATCCAGCTTGGAGAGCTTAGTGTCCGCTGGTACCCAGGGTAAGGTAGTCTTGAGCCTGGAGAAAGCTTTGCTGAGTACCCTCATCCTGGCTCTCTCCCTGGCATTGGCAGCATTCCTCTGGACCTGCTTCCCTTCATGGTTAACCCCACCCAGGGGACTTTTCTTGCGTGGGGCTTTCCTCCTCTTTCCTGTAGCTCCTCTGCCTTTCTTGGGAGAGTCATTGTCACAGTTGGAACTTTCCTCGTTGCTGTCATTTGAAATCCCAAACTCTTTACTAGAATCCAGTTTGATGCCATCACATCCCAACATTTCCACCTCCTGGAAGTCCTCCACATCACTCAGAGAGCCAGTAGACATGGTCTGCACACTCACTTGATTGCCCTTCTTCCCTTTAGGGATCAAGGTGTAAATGCACAATAAAGGGGATGTGTTTGATGAACAATTTTCGGTGGACACGCCTGTTCCAGTGTTAGTCTTAGGGAGAGAGCTGTGGAATTTCATGTGGACAGTAGTCATTTATTTATTGGATGGAGGGCGGGTCGGGGCTGAGCCTAATGATACAAGGAGGAGACATTCTCCCTAAAGATCTTCTCCCTCTCTTCTACCAGCTTATGGCTTCCTCCCACTAGTCATCACTTACTAACATATTACATTCCTGGAGCTAGCACACTCCATGCATTCACTTTACTTTCATCTTATCACTTGCATTGCAACTACTTAACATTTTAATAAACTAAATTATTATTCATCAAAATACATGTGCTTAAATCACACCTACTGCTCAACTAGCTTGCAAAACTGCATTAATGAATGATCTATATACATCTATCTATCTATCTATCTATCTATCTATCTATCTATCTATCTATCTATCTATCTATCTATCTATCTATCTATCTATCTATCTATCTATCTATCTATCTATCTATCTATCTATATCTATATATAACTTCAATTAGCTTTGACCAAAAAAAACAAAAAACTGGAAGCTGATTGGTTTCTAATGCAGAGCATTAGTACATTTCCTACAATGGCATCCTATGTCAGGATTTACTGAAACTCCACCATGGGCAGAATCCTAGGATGGAGCATCCCAAGTGTCTATCATGACATGGCTGATGGCTTGCAGTGTCTCCTGGAGGTTTAGACCCTATTACAGAGGTCAGAGGCCATCAGAGCTCATTACTAGCTGATTCCTATAAAATAACAAACTGCCCCAATACTGCATCCCATACAGCAGGACACCCAGGGAACTAATTGCACAGGCAAGTCTGCAAATAAGCAGTTATTTAAGTCAATACGAAATAATGGAAGTAGATCGTTGTTGTTTTTTTTTTTTTGCATGTTTGATGCTTGTGTGTAACAAAAAAGAATATCAGAACACAGTTGTTGAAAACTGATTTTTGTTATAAAAACTAACTTGACTTTACAATCAGAGAAGCTTGATTAATTGCAATAAAACTGCTAAACATGTACTATATGTAATATATGTAATGTTAAATGTTTCTATCTATCTATCTATCTATCTATCTATCTATCTATCTATCTATCTATCTATCTATCTATCTATCTATCTATCTATCTATCTATTTATTTATCTATCACGCACACACACACACACACATCATAACTTTTTACTTTATAAATTGCATGTTTATACATATCCTTAATATGTATGTATGTGTATATATATATATATATATATATATATATATATATATATATATATATATATATATATATATACACACAATTATTTATATTATTTTACTTTATATATTGCATGTTTATACATATATAGAAATATATCTATCTATATATACTATATAAACAAGACAATAATCAATTCGATTAGACAATTGATTATTAGACAGTATTAGATAAGACATCTGAAATAATACATGCAAGGAACCAAAAGTGAAAATTATCTTACACACACACACACACATATACTTTGTATATATATATATATATACAAAGTATATGTGTGTGTGTAAGATAATTTTCACTTTTGGTTCCTTGCATGTATTATTTCAGATGTCTTATCTAATACTGTCTAATAATCAATTGTCTAATCTAATTGATTATTGTCTTGTTTGAGATAAATTCCTTATCTCAACTGTCTGGCTGTGAATAAACCAACTTACTGTACAGCTCGTTCAGAGAGATCAGGACTTTTGGAATAAACATGACAATAGCTATTTCCTACAAACAGCAGATCGCATTAAAATCAAGTGCCATTCTTTTCACGATTTGTATACACACAAATGTATAAACGTATTCTGTTACTGTGTATCTACTTTACAAATGTGTAGTATAACATGGAAATAAATACAACGTTGGCATGGATGACAGTTAGAATAGAACACTTCTTTCTTCGTTTTACTACCTTTTTCTTGTTACAAAGCTCTTTGAAAATATAATTAATACTTACATTCACTGTAGGTAGACCATATCATTTGTTAGAGGTTAGACAAATAATATTTTTTACATATTTTAATCACCGAGTGGGTTTGATTTGTTTAAGGAATAGATCTTTTTCTGTTATTTTTAAATCAACCATGAATGCCAATGAATGTTGATATCGTTTTATGATACAGTTGATATCACTATGTGATACTAAAGACATAACTGTATAATACCGATGACATCACTTTGTGATAATGACATCACCGTATGATACAGATGCCATCACTATGTGATAATGACATCACTGTATAATACAAATGACATCACTTTGTGATAATGACATCACTATATGATACAGATGACATCACTATGTGATAATGACATCGCTGTATAATACAAATGACATCACTATGTGATAATGACATCACTGTAAGATACAGATGACATCACTTTGTGATAATGACATCACTGTATGATACAGATGACATCACTATGTGATAATGACATCACTATTTAAAACAGATGACATCACTATGTGACAATGACATCACTGTATGATACAGATGTCATCACTATATGATAATGACATCACTGTATGATACAGATGACATCACTATGTGATAATGACATCACTATTTGATACAGATGTAATACTAATGACATCATTGTATGATACATATTACATAATTATGTTATACTAATTACATCGCTGTATGATAGGAATGCTATTACAGTGTGATACTAATTACATCACTGTAGAATACAGTAGAATACAGATGACATCACACCTGTTAGAACAGTGCAAAATGACATCATTTTGTTATACTAATGGCAACACTGTATGATAGGAATACCATTATTGTGTCATACTGATGACATCACTGTAAAATGCACATTACATCACACCTGTTAGAACAATGCAAGAATGACAGCTCCCCACAATAATAGTTTGATACCTGTCTGTCTTTGTATTTGTAATATTTAACATACAATTATCACATCTCAACTAACAAATACAAACTAATATCATCTGGAGCAGACACAAATAACAGCAAACCTATTATTTTATATGAACAAAACATATGTTTCGTTGTTAGAGGCAACAGCTTAACTTAAAAATAAATTAAAAAGATTTGTTTAATTTCTTATAATTAACATAAAATTTGCAGAAACACATTACTTTTGTCATTGTGTGGTTCTCTTTGCTGCGACAGACCCATGATCACAGGCACTGGTATTAATGGGGAGCTCCTGAAATTAGAGAACTTTTAGTTGTGTTGTAATCTGCGATGAGCTCAGTGGAACAGCCGAGGCTAGGATAAGGATAGACTACAAACCATTCATATCCACAATAATTAGGGTTGGTGAGCAGTAACTCTCATCTTATTGTACATACACTTGTGACAGGAGCCCTAGCACTCCCCCACAAACCACATGATCCACCATACTATTGCATTAGTATTATGCTGTGTATGTCCTCTTAGGTGTCACTGTTAGGCATACATAGATTTGATTCTTTTTTGTTGTTGCTTAAAGTGATACTAAAGGCAAAAATGACATCTATGATGCAGTCTGTCACTAGCATTGATGATACAGTTGATATCACTATGTGATACTAATGACAGGGCTCAAAATTTCAAGCCCATAGCTACTAGCCAGGCCTCAAGAATTACTCGCCACCAGTAGCCCCACCTAATTCATACACTGCCCTGCGCCTAATTGCACCTGCAAACACGTCCTCGTAGATTATCTCATGGAATGACACTGTTAAATGTTTTATGCAGAATCAAGTTACACAATTAAATATTACCAACAACAACTTTAACAAAATGGGACAGGGCACTGGGGGCAGACCAGAGGGACAGGGCACTGGGGGCAGACCAGAGGGATAGGGCACTGGGGGCAGACCAGAGGGACAGGGCACTAGAACTGGGTCTCTTCCCTATTCTCTTGCTGTTTCCTCTGCAACTCCCATCCATCCTCTCTCTCTCTCCCTCTCCTATTCATCTCATCATCAGGAGCCTGTGTGTGCGGCTCCACGCTTGCATGTCCCCACTTTCCCATTTTATTCAGGCTGGCAGTGAGGAGAGGAGCTGCAGCACAGAGAGAGGGAGTACAATCCAGCGCTGAGATCCACACAACTGCAAAGCCATTGACACCATAGCACAGCACACATTGAGACCAGTCTGTTCAAAGTGCTCAGGCTGAACTGTTGGACACTTACATAGAGCACAAGGAGAAGAAAACTGCACAAACTGGAAGGCTGCCACTCTAATGTCAGGGCAACTTTCAATGAGCGCTGCACGGGAGTGGTAATTTTTGCAATCCTCCACCCCACGCATTACTTCCTGCTCCCTGCTCTTCAGCTACATTGGTCGGGGGGAGGGGGCAGGCTCAGAGAGGACATACTGTTAGGTCCCATGGCTTAATGAGAATTGTAAGGAGAGCACCTGTGTACTGCTCTGCCTGTGCGCGGCTCACCAGACTACTTTTCCCAAGCATGCACATTTCCTCTTCAGCCGCCAATCTCATTGGGACTCTAAGTGTAGGCACAGATTGGAGGGAGATTGGTCATGCAGCCCTGTCATCACTCGCCCCCAGCTTAAATCCACTCGCCAAATGCTAGTAGGTGAGTGGAAATTTTGAGGGATGCTAATGACATTACTGTATGATACAGATGACATCACTATGTGATACTAATGACATCACTGTATGATACAGATGACATCACTATGTGATACTAATGACATCACTGTATGATACAGATGACATCAATATGTGATACTAATGACATCACTGTATGATACAGATGACATCACTATGTGATACTAATGACATCACTGTATGATACAGATGACATCACTATGTGATACTAATGACATCACTGTATGATACAGATGACATCATTGTATGATACAGGTGACATCACTGTATGATACAGATGACATCACTATGTGATACTAATGACATCACTGTATTATTCAGGTGACATCACTATGTGCTACTAATGACATTACTGTATGATACAGATGACATCACTATGTTATACTAATGACATTACTGTATGATACTAATGACATTACTGTATGATACAGATGACATCACTATGTTATACTAATGACATTACTGTATGATTCTAATGACATTACTGTATGATACAGATGACATCACTGTATGATACAGATGACATCACTATGTGATACTAATGACATCACTGTTTGATGCAGGCTATTTTTCTGAGTACCTCATAACTTACATCATTTACCTGTTGATCCTAATTTTTCAACTTCAACAGACCAAGCTGTGCAGCAAAACTTAGACGATAGAAGTTTGAGACAAACCATTTAACACTGACAGACGTGAACAATGATCAGCTTTTACTTGTTTAGTTAAATACTTTATCCCAAAAGAAAAAAAATAAATATTTCTGTAATAATAAAAAAAAGTCTTATTTGAAATTAGGATTTAATTTGTTAGTCATTTATGTGAAGTCTATCTAAATCTACATATCAGTCTAATGCCTTGTACTCACGATCGGATATTCCGATCGTAGAGTTTTTTCATCGGATATTCCGATGAATTCCGTCGGAGTTTAGATATAGAATAAGGCTCTGTTCACATTTGGCATTTTGGGATCTCAGGAAGAATCTCAGCAATCCCAAACTGCTCTGCAATTTCAAAATTCATGTTTGGGTGCCATTCATTTTCAATGGCACTTAAAACGCAGTGCTGTTTTGCCATGTTTATCGCACAGCGGATGCGCTGTTAACCACGTGATCGGCCGTGATGAAGTCACGGCTGATCACGCATTGGAAACACCCCCATAGTGCACGGCGCGTGATCGCGCCACGCGTGCCCGTCTGTGGCAGCATGTTCCTGGGAACACTGCTCGTCACCGACAATGGTACACAGCCATTGGTCAGGGCTGTGTACCACGTGATCAGCTCTGATCACTAGTGTAAACAAAGAGCTGTAACTAACTGTTACCAGCTCTTCTCCCCTCACACATCGTTTCCAGTGTGAGGAGAGAAGAGCTAGAAGCAGTGAGTTACAGTTCTGTGTTACTGTAGTGTCTGCACAAACACCACATCTGTCCCTTTGCCCCCCCCCCCTAATTGTCACCAGTCACCCAACAGTCACCCATAAAGTGCACCTGTCACATAAATAGACTGCCATCAGCGGTGCAACCGTCACCCACCAGTGACCGTACCCTGTCACCGTCACCCATCTGTGACCTGCCCTGTCACCCGTCACCCACCAGTGACCTGCCCTGTCACCCGTTTATGAAGAAAAATTACTAATTTGCTAAATTTTATGACAGAAACAAAGAAAAGGCATTTTTTTCACAAAATTTTCCGTCGTTTTTATTTATAGCACAAAAAATAAAAAGCCCACAAGTGATTAAATACCACCAAAAGAAAGCTCTATTTGTGTGAAAAAAAGGACGCAATTTTTATTTGGGTACAGTGTTGCATGACTGAGTAATTGTCATTCAAAATGTGAGAGCACCGAAAGCTGAAAATTGGTCTGGGTAAGAAGGGGGTTTAAGTGCACTGTATTGAAGTGGTTAAAGTGAAAAAAATATATATTAAAAGTTCCTTTAAATATCACACCTGCTGGGTGTCTATAGTAGTGGCACGTGTTCAGGGCTGGTGCAAGGATTTTTGACACCCTAGGCGAAACCTTATTTTGCCGCCCCCTTGGCTCCTTCCCTGACCCCACCCCCTTTGTGCTTGCCCTGACCTTTTTAATGGCTGCTCAAAAACAAAATAAAAATACCTTCAAAGTTGCTGCTTTCTCCACAAACCAAACTTCTCCTGCAATCCTCACTCCCAGCACCCTGCCATCCTGCTCCCAGCAATCCTCACTTCCAGCACCCTGCCATTCCTGCTCCCAGCAATCCTCACTTCCAGCACCCTGCCATTCCTGCTCCCAGCAATCCTCACTTCCAGCACCCTGCCATTCCTACTCCCAGCAATCCTCACTTCCAGCACCATGCCATCCTGCTCCCAGCAATCCTCACTTCCAGCACCATACCATCCTGCTCCCAGCAATCCTCACTTCCAGCACCATGCCATTCCTGCTCCCAGCAATCCTCACTTCCAGCACCCTGCCATTCCTGCTCCCAGCAATCCTCACTTCCATCACCATGCCATCCTGCTCCCAGCAATCCTCACTTCCAGCACCCTGCCATTCCTGCTCCCAGCAATCCTCACTTCCAGCACCCTGCTATTCCTGCTCCCAGCAATCCTCACTTCCAGCACCCTGCCATTCCTGCTCACAGCAATCCTCACTCCCAGCACCCTGCCATCCCACCTCCCAATATCCTGCCATCACTTAGTCCAGCCTGCCACCTCTGTGACATGTGATAGCTAATGCGTTTAGGTGCTATTAAACAGCACACGCGCAGTTACAGCGACTGCGTTTATGTGCAATTAAATAGCCCACGCACATTAACAGCGACTGCGTTTAGGTGCAAATAAATAGCACACGTGCAGTTACAGCAAATGCATTTAGTTGCTATTAAACAGCACACGCGCAGTAACAGCGACTGTGTTTATGTGCAATTAAATAGCCCACGCGCATTAACAGCGACTGCGTTTAGGTGCAAATAAATAGCACACGTGCAGTAACAGCTATGCAGTAAACACTATGCAGACAATACAACACGTTAGAGCATCAAGCACAATCTCTTGCCTGACAAATACTAATAGCAGATCTAGCTAAGCTATACAGTGTATAAATATATGTACAGTACAACTCCTAGGGATGTATATATATTCTCTACACACTGTAAATTTAACTAAACTGACTAGCCTTCCTGCTCTATCTATCCATCTATCTATTTTTCTATCTATCTGGTAGAAAAGACACTGTGTCTCTATCTATCTCTCTCTCTCCAACTGTCTGATTGATCTCTTTAACAAAGCCGGAACACACTACACGAGGCCGCCTTGCAGGCTGCCTTTTATAGTGTGGGGCATGTACTAAACCCCCTGAGCCATAATTGGCCAAAGCCACCCTGTCTTTGGCCAATTATTGTTCTTCGTTTTTTGCGCGTTGTGATTGGCCAAGCATGCAGGGGCATGGTGCATGCTTGACCAATCATCAGCGCGCAATGCCGCAGTGAATTATGGGCCATTTCGTTTCACTCAAACTTTGCCGCGAACGATCGTTTTTGTTCTAATTCGTCGAAAGCGCGAACGGACGATGTTCGAGTCGAACATACGTTCGTTTCGAACGCAAAGCTCATCCCTAGTGGGGACATGTGTGTGGACACTTGGCTGGTGATTACTGTGTAAAAAGCTGTACAAAACAGCTCATACATACTGATCACCGGCCAGCTGCAGGGATCTGATTTCCTCTCCTCACGGACAACTTCCGTGTGAGGAGAGCCGATTGCCTAGCAATGTGATTGGACACAGCCGTCATGTGATCAGGAGGGCCAATCACAAACCCCTCCTGCCGATCGGAAATGAGTTGTGTCTGGGTGACATGAGCACATTGGGATCGCGCGACTGCAAGGGCACGCACATGCGCGATCCACCTCCTTCTGATGCCTCGTACACATAACCATTTTTCTCGTCATGAAATCCGGTTGTGTGTACAAGGCATGAGGGACGTTCCTCGTCCATTTAGAAGGAGGAAGCGCCCACCCGGCCGTATATATGCATTGGCCGAGTGGGATGTGGTTAAAGTAACGCTCATGGATAATTTTAAGCACTAGGCCTTCTCTGTAACTCTATAAAGGTAACCTGTAAAAATTTAGCCTAGAATTTTAAGTACCGTAGTTTGTTGCCATTCCACAAGCGTGACATGTTAGGTATCTATTTACTTGGCATAACATCTTCTTGTGCTAGTTTTTTTTTAGTGTTTTTTTTTTTCATGAAAGTGTTTTTATCCCCCCCATATTTCATTTGAAAAAAAGCTGTGCAAACACTGTGTTATAAAAAAATGCAACACCCACCATTTTATTCTATAGGGTCTCTGCTAAATATATATACACACATATATATATATATATATATATATATATATATACAGTGCCTTGCGAAATTATTCGGCCCCCTTGAACTTTGCAACCTTTTGCCACATTTCAGGCTTCAAGCATAAAGATATAAAACTGTAATTTTTTTGTGAAGAATCAACAACAAGTGGGACACAATCATGAAGTGGAACGAAATTTATTGGATATTTCAAACTTTTTAACAATTAAAAAAATGAAAAATTGGGCGTGCAAAATTATTCAGCCCCTTTACTTTCAGTGCAGCAAACTCTCTCCAGAAGTTCAGTGAGGATTTCTGAATGATCCAATGT
This sequence comes from Rana kukunoris, assembly GCA_029574335.1. Lineage (NCBI taxonomy): Eukaryota > Metazoa > Chordata > Amphibia > Anura > Ranidae > Rana > Rana kukunoris. Next base: position 342,530,909 of record CM056052.1, on the reverse strand, counting down.
TTACCTAAATGACTAATGATGATAAATAGAATCCACCTGTCTGTACTCAAGTCTCCGTATAAATGCACCTGCACTGTGATAGTCTCAGAGTTCTGTTTAAAGCGCAGAGAGCATCATGAAGAACAAGGAACACACCAGGCAGATCCGAGATACTGTTGTGGAGAAGTTAAAAGCCGGATTTGGATACAAAAAGATTTCCCAAGCTTTAAACATCCCAAGGAACACTGTGCAAACACCATCCCCACTGTGAAACATGGTGGTGGCAGCATCATGGTTTGGGCCTGCTTTTCTTCAGCAGGGACAGGGAAGATGGTTAAAATTGATGGGAAGATGGATGGAGCCAAATACAGGACCATTCTGGAAGAAAACCTGATGGAGTCTGCAAAAGACCTGAGACTGGGACGGAGATTTGAACACCCTGCTATTTTGCAAGTTCTCCCACTTGGAAATCATGGAGGGGTCTGAAATTGTCATCGTAGGTGCATGTCCACTGTGAGAGACATAATCCAAAAAAAAAAATCCAGAAATCACAATTTATGATTTTTTAACTATTTATTTGTATGATACAGCTGCAAAGAAGTATTTGAACACCTGTCTATCAGCTAGAATTCTGACCCTCAAAGACCTGTTAGTCTGCCTTTAAAATGTCCACCTCCACTCCATTTATTATCCTAAATTAGATGCACCTGTTTGAGGTCATTAGCTGCATAAAGACACCTGTCCACCCCATACAATCAGTAAGAATCCAACTACTAACATGGCCAAGACCAAAGAGCTGTCCAAAGACACTAGAGACAAAATTGTACACCTCCGCAAGGCTGGAAAGGGCTACGGGGAAATTGCCAAGCAGCTTGGTGAAAAAAGGTCCACTGTTGGAGCAATCATTAGAAAATGGAAGAAGCTAAACATGACTGTCAGTCTCCCTCGGACTGGGGCTCCATGCAAAATCTCACCTCGTGGGGTCTCAATGATCCTAAGAAAGGTGAGAAATCAGCCCAGGACTACACGGGAGGAGCTGGTCAATGACCTGAAAAGAGCTGGGACCACCGTTTTCAAGGTTACTGTTGGTAATACACTAAGACGTCATGGTTTGAAATCATGCATGGCACGAAAGGTTCCCCTGCTTAAACCAGCACATGTCAAGGCCCGTCTTAAGTTTGTCAATGACCATTTGGATGATCCAGAGGAGTCACGGGAGAAAGTCGTGTGGTCAGATGAGACCAAAATAGAACTTTTTGGTCATAATTCCACTAACCGTGTTTGGAGGAAGAAAAATGATGAGTACCATCCCAAGAACACCATCCTTACTGTGAAGCATGGGGGTGGTAGCATCATGCTTTGGGGGTGTTTTTCTGCACATGGGACAGGGCGACTGAACTGTATTAAGGAGAGAATGACCGGGGCCATGTATTGCGAGATTTTGGGCAACAACCTCCTTCCCTCAGTTAGAGCTTTGAAAATGGGTCGAGGCTGGGTCTTCCAACATGACAATGACCCGAAGCACACAGCCAGGATAACCAAGGAGTGGCTCTGTAAGAAGCATATCAAGGTTCTGGCGTGGCCTAGCCAGTCTCCAGACCTAAACCCAATAGAGAATCTTTGGAGGGAGCTCAAACTCCGTGTTTCTCAGCGACAGCCCAGAAACCTGACTGATCTAGAGAAGATCTGTGTGGAGGAGTGGGCCAAAATCCCTCCTCCAGTGTGTGCAAACCTGGTGAAAAACTACAAGAAACGTTTGACCTCTGTAATTGCAAACAACGGCTATTGTACCAAATATTAACATTGATTTTCTCAGGTGTTCAAATACTTCTTTGCAGCTGTATCATACAAATAAATAGTTAAAAAAATCATACATTGTGATTTCTGGAATTTTTTTTTTGATTATGTCTCTCACAGTGGACATGCACCTACGATAACAATTTCAGACCCCTCCATGATTTCCAAGTGGGAGAACTTGCAAAATAGCAGGGTGTTCAAATACTTATTTTCTGCACTGTATATATATATATATATATATATATATATATATATATATATATATATATATATATATATATATATATATACATATATATATATATATATATATATATATATATATATATATAATGTTTTGGGGTTCTTATTCATTTTCTAGCATTTTTTTTTCCGATTTTTACATGTACGAGCGAAGTGTAAGAAATGGCCCGGATGGCAAGTGGTTAAAATATAAGCTTTACCATGTTACTGTTATTTCAGAAATAATCTGCAGCTTTCTTTATGATAATACTGTACCTGGTTATCCTGATTGATCCTGTTCAGGCACTTCATGTTATGTGTGTCTCTCAGGCCGTGTACACACGGCAGAGAACCTCGACGGGCAGAACACATCGTTCCGCTCGTCGAGGTTCCCTGCCGGCCGTCGAAATCGGCGACCCGCCCGTCGGGAATGGCAACCAGCCATTCTTCCAGGCGGGCCGTCAAGCAAATAGAGAGCGTGCTCTCTATTTCTGCTCGACGGGCTTCCCGACGGGAAGCTCGCCGAGAGTGTACACACGGCCGAGGTCCTAGCTGGAATGCAGCTTCCAGCGAGGTTCTCGCTGGTTTCCAGCGAGAACCTCGGTCGTGTGTACGCCGCCTCAGGCCTCGTACACACGACAGAGGAACTCGTCGTAAATGAAATCCTCAACGAGTTCCTTGTTAGGCTTGTTGAGAAACTTGACAAGCTTTCTTTGCGTACACACGTTAAAGACCAAATCTCCTCGTCCTCAAACGCAGTGACGTACAACACATACAACGGCAGGGGAAGTTTGATTCCACTGGCACAACCCTTGGGGCTGCTTTTGCTAATCTCATGTTACTGCGTGTTAGGTAAAAGTTTGGTAAGACACAATTTGCACTTTTCCGTCTGTTACAGCGTGATAAATGTGTTATCTCCATTACGAACGCTACTTTTACCAAAGGTGCGCTCCCGTCTCATACTTTATTCTGAGCATGCGCGGGTTTCTAAGCATACACACAAATGTGTTTCTCGTCGAAAGCCAGCCCGACGAGGAACACGACAAGGAAATTGAGACTCCTGAAGTGGAAAAAGAGATCTTGTTCACTTTTTTTCTCATCGAGTTTCACAACAGTTTTCTCGATGAAAAGCATACACACCCAGCCTAGTAGCAGGGGGAATCTGCCCAGCACAGGGTCATTAGTGCAACGCTGTGTCCTGGCCTAGGCCAACAAGGCCCAGGCCTAGGGCAGCAGGAAAAGAGTCCCCACCGGCTTGAGATACACTATTAGTGTAGCGCCAATCTTATGGGCTGGAATGGGCTGAGAGGAAAATTAGTCTAGCTCCCCCATAAAGCGGCAGCACTGCTTCCCGTATGTGGGCGGCCAGCATTCCGCAACTGTGGGAGGGGGGGACTGCTTCTAATTTTGCTATCATCCTGGACCACAAACCTTCCTCACCGTGCTATATGTTTTCTGCTGTACCATTGGCATGGTTATCTTCTTAGTCCTCTCCATAAAATTATCAAAAATGTGTGCTTAAAGTAGAACTATAGACAACACTTTTTATTTTATTTTGGATAGAGTAAGAGAGGTTTATAGCCCCTGTCAGTTTACTTTTTTACTATCCCTGTCCCATTGCAGAGATTTCCTTTCACTTCCTGCCCCATAGCCAAACAGGAAGTAAGAGGAAATCTATGTAAATTAAGGGAATCCATTGCCACCCCCCCCCCAGGCGCTCAGAACTAGTGTACCCATTCGAAAATCTCAGGGCGGGTCTTAAACTGAAAGGGCTGTGGCCTTGACAGGAAGGGGTGGGTTATATTTAAATTAGGGGGTGCACGAGTTTAGTCAGGCCTAGGGCAGCACAGAACCTAAATACACTACTGCATTAGGGTGTGCCCAGGCATACCTGGCACACCCTGTGCGCAAGCCTATGCACATGACCCAGATCTTTCCCAGTCTGTCTGCAGGGAAAGATAAGCAGGAGAAGCTTTTAGTCCTCTGCTGCTTGTCACATGTTAAAAAAAAAAAAAGCTTTATTATTTTGTGGGAATAACATGGTGTGGGTAGATTTCTGCCAGTCACAGGCTGCGTCACACCCCTCTAGCCTGTGTCTTAGAATAACACAGAGGTTAAAGGAGTTGTAAAGAAAAAAAAAATGTTGCCTAAAATTAATGTCTGCAAGATAGACAGACAGAATAGTGTAATGATTCTGTTAACAAACGAGTAAATACCTATTACATTCCTTCATCTATATCACCTCCGGCATTCTAGTTTCTGTTCTCTCATTCACTTCCTGGTTTCACACCTCCTTGAAGTCTCTAACACGTAAAGAGCGTCCTGCCACACAGATGTAGTTCCCAGGAGGGGGCGAGCACGTTACTGACCACCTCAGTAAAGTTTCCCTTCACGGTGGTCAGTAAAATCAGACAAGCAGGAAGTGAACAGAACAGAGAAGAAATAGAGCAACTTCTGAGCAAAATCCAACAATGAGGAAGTGAAAAGAGGAATGTCTGAAGGTAAAGGATGCTTATTATGAAAAAAAAATAAAAATTCCTTTACAACCCCTCCCCTTTAACCTCCCTGGCGGTATGATTCTTTCAGATTTTAGGTGCTGAAAGCGGTACCATTATTTTGCATGGAAATTTGGCGTTTTAGATTGCAGGCTTGCAATTCTTAGGAATAACTCACCTACATCTGTCCAAACCAGAGTCTCTAGTAGACTATGACAAAGTTTGAAACACAAAATCATAAATTATAATATAATAAATAATAACAAATAATAATTTAATAATAACAAAACTTTGTATTCAATACATTTTAACAAATAATATATTCATAAACTCAGATTTTTTGGGGGGTCAAACAAGGGTGCAAAATAATTATTCAGTAAATGTCTCGGGTATGAAAATCTTTAAAACAAGATATGGCGCAAAGTCCAACGTCGCAGTCGAGACAACAGAAGCGTGTTTCTTTGCGTATTTTTCTTCCGCTGTCGTCGTGCTTGGAGCAGCAAACCACACACATCCGTGTGGGTGCTGTTTTTTTTGCAGTGGGTGGTACGTAGTCCAAAAAATGACGACCAGTCAGTCGCTCAGGATTTACAACACCAGAAGCCCGTCGTCCAGAACGGTTTACCGCCGTGCGCGTTTGGTGTTTTAGAAAAATCTGTTCTGCCACCTTCCACATAAAGTCTGCATGGACCATAGACCTGACATTTTTTTTCCAGAAGGATAAAGGAGTTCCAGAGACATTGCTCCAAAAGATGTCGGAAATTTTTTTTATAGTACTTTTTCTGCTGCTTTCTCATAGCTGGGTAAAAAGTCATGGCCTGGTCAGCCCTGTCCACACCTCCCATCGTGTGGTTGTAGTCCAACACAACTTGTGGCTTTCGAACATCTTTTCCACCTCTGGTATAGACCATGGCGGTCGAGGTATTATGCGCTGTGCTCATAAGGGAACCGTCCTTTTTGTCCCGCCACTTTAGTGCCAACATTTTCCCTTTTTGCCATGCAGCTACTTCTCCTTTCCCAAGCTTTTTATTTGAAAATCCTGATGGCATCTCACGCCGGTTAGGCCTCACGTTTCCATAAGCGTCCATCTTATTCATAAGAAGGAACTCGTACAGTTCTGGGGAAGTATAGAATTTGTCTGTAGTGAGACAGTAGCCCTGGTTGAGCAAGGGCTCTATCAATGAAAGGACTGAAGCGGTTGCCATCCCAAAACTGCTGAATCTCTGGGAGAATTTGGTCCCTTTCCCAGTGTACATTACTGCGTTCCAAATATATCCAGAGCTGGACTCACACAGCATAAAGGATTTTATCCCAAAGCGAGCACGCTTAGATGCAATAAATTGAATCCAGCTGTCATCCTCTATGTCCACTTTTATCCCAGGTGATCCTGTGAATGGAAACCTTGGGGGCGCTACGTGCTCCGTAGCGCAATCAATTGCGCACCAAGTCCGCACATCGCTGGGCACAGGTGCAGGATCGTCACTCACATCACTTTCTTCGTCTGATGACGAGCTTTCCCACGCGTCGCTGTCACTCAGCTCCTCCGCAAGGAATTCTGCATCGCTGTCGCTGTTTGGCAGCAGGTCGCATAGCGATTTGGAAGTAGAGGCGCGCTTTGCCATGATTGCTGTTCAGTATACAGACACTGGTACTGTAATCTGCAGACAGGGCATTGGAGAAAGCACTGGGGGGGCAATCAGAGGTCACTATATATTTTTTTAATTTTAATCCAATAGTCGGTGTTTTACTGTGTTTTACTTTGTTTCTACTTATACTTTTGAATTTCGTGCCGTTCCCCCCCCCCCCTGTTCCGCCCCCCTGTTCCGCCCCCCTGCGTCACGACGCTCGCAGGGAAGGGAATCAGGGGAACACAGAGCATCGGGCGGAACATCCGGCCGCCGTACACTGCGGGGATTCGTCGCTGGATTGCAGAGAAAAGGTAAGAAACCTCTTTCTGCATCCAGCGAGGCAAGCCCGTGTGTGGCTCGGGGTTACCGATCGTAGCTTGAAAATCTCACCCGAGCCACACTCGGGAATACTGCCAGGAGGGTTAAGCCTCCGTCAATCTAAATGTTATATCCAGCCCCCATTGTGTTTAGCTGGTTAGTAGGCACGGAGGAGGAGGGAGGGGAATGTCATTTACCACTGTGTACACACCCACATTTGTGACTATATAGTCACATGGGCTGCTCAGATGTGATAGAAAGGAACTGCTAAGCATGGAAACTCACTGAAATCTAAGTATGTGCAGAGTTGCCACCACAGCTGCAAAATCCCTGGCTGAAATGGGGACAGGAAAAGTATGAGGAGATAGAGAAAAGCAGGTTTTTTTGCAGACTACAGAAAACTAATTTCATGGTGACTGAGCGATTATGAACAACATGTAATGCACCATTTATTGATATTTTTTTTTAAAGATTTGAGTTAAGTGACACTTTCATGTATACTAAGCAGGTCTGTGATGGCTCTGCTACTCCTATTTGCTCTAAAAGAACCCTTTGAAATAATTTTAAAGTCTTTGGAAATACCTTCCGAAACCAATTCATCAGGGTCAGTGTCACAACACTGGTGAACAGGAGTGAACCACAACAGCGGTTAGCAAGGATTTCAATGCACTTCTCTATGTTACAGCAAAGAGTCATAGACACAACAGGCAGCCCCAAGCAATATGTTGTTATTTAGCAAGCCAGAGTTATATACAGCAATGTTTAGAATCAATATATGTAGCAGGTCTTTCAGAGGCACTACAAATGAAATAATTGCTACTTATCCATTTGCAGGGCTTGAGTTTAGCAGCAAGGGATTCCGTAGTGTAGGATGTCAGCAAGTAAGATCTCTTAGGCCGTGTACACATGACCGGTTTCCTCGAAAGAATCCATCAAGAATTTTGGTGGCAGAGCTTTTTTCCCAAGGAAACCGGTCGTGTGTATGCTTTTCATCGAGAAAACTGTCGAGGAATGTCTCTTACCAAACTTTTACCTAACACGCAGTAACATGAGATTAGCAAAAGCAGCCCCAAAGGTTGTGCCAGTGGAATCAAACTTCCCCTGCTGTTGTATGTATTGAAGTCACCGCGTTTAAAAATGAGGAGATTTGGTCTTGACAGTGTGTATGCAAAGACAGCTTGTCAAGTTTCTCGACAAACCTAACAAGGAACTCGTTAGGCTTTCCTGACGAGTTCCTCGGTCGTGTGTACGAGACCTCAGGTTGTCTCCAACAATGACAGCATGGACGTAGAAAAGAGAATTGTTACATGGTCATGATGTTCCAGCCTGGCTTGGTGTCCAGCGTGGGAGTGATGGTACCAGTATTGTAGCGTGGCTGGTACGGCTGACAATAATAGAACAGGGTATACGGCGTATAATCCACTCTGTTCTGTTTATACCTGAGAGGCATGTGTCCTGAATGCAGGGCTGATTGGATTCGGCACTTCCGCCTTCCAAGCTGGAACGCACGTGGCGCCGGGCGATGACGTCATCGCGTGGTCTCTGTATGCGTTCCTGCGTGGAACACAATATCGGGCGAACGGCGCCGTTTACAGTCAGAGGAAATAATGCTGCCCTTACAGATCATTGGTGTCATACTACTGACTTTGGCAAGTGGCTACTTCACCTAGGCTTATGGTCTCTTGCGGCCTTTTCCAATCTTTTGTTTGTCCTAGAGGAACCCTTGAAATCTTTTTCAGGTCTTAGGAAACCCTTTCTAAAAGCAATTTCTTAGGAGTCAATAGAAAGCATGCCCCCCGAAACTATGCAGGCACCATCAAATGCAAGGTCAATCAGCTACAGCTCAAGGAAAGCCTGGTAACATCTAGAGGAATTTTTGGCTTCCACGGGACCCTGGTTGAGAGTGGCTGGTCTATTGTATTCAATAGACATGTGCATTCATTTTTGTCTGAATGCATTTTCGTCCAAATTTTGGGGATTTTTGCGTTCATTTTAACAAACAATAATGAACGCGCAGAATTCGAAATCTGAAAGATCTAAAATAAAAAATGCTTTCTTTTAGTTTTGTTGCGACAACAGTTCGATATAGATAGAAGATTCTACATGACGGGGACAATAGCGATCTGTGTCTATCGAACCTTTGGTCGAATGTGCCTAACCTCACTCTATTAGTCCAAGATTATTCGACATAGAGAGAAAAGATTCGACATTATACAGACATAAAGATTTGACGAAGCAGCTAAAAACATAAGATCGCCGCGAGCTGACATTTATGGTCAAATGCTCCGCCCATAGGCTATAGAAGAATTTAAATGTTGCTTGACTAGTAATAATAATTAATAAATATAATTATTACTAGTGTCATACAACATTAGAATTCTACTATAGCTTGTGGGTGGCGCATTTGACCGGAAATGTACGATTGCGGCATCATACAGTTTAGCTGCTTTGTTGATTCTTCTAAGAACATCCGACAGACACCATAAGCCTTCAGTTGACAGATCCGACCTTAATTCATTTGGATTTTTGGATGAATGCATTTTATAACGAAACAAAATAAATAAACACGAATTTCGAGAGTAACTAAATCAATGTATTTTTTGGACAAAAAATAAATATTTCACATGCACATGTGCACATGTCTAGTATTTAATAACTTTAGCAACAAGTGCTATTTCTGGCAGCCAGTTGGTAACTCTACCTGCAGCTCACTTTCTCTATGTAAAGCCGCGTACACACGACCGGTTTCCTCGTCAGAATTCATCAAGAAACTTGGTGGGAGAGCTTTTTTGCCGAGGAAAACAGTCGTGTGTATGCTTTTCATCGAGAAAACTGTCGGGGAACTTGACGAGGAAAAAAGAGAGCAAGTTCTCTTTTTCCTCGACAGGAGTCTCAATTTCCTCGCCGTGTTCCTCTTCGGGCTGGTTTTCGACAAAAAACACGTTGGTGTGTATGCTTAGAAACCCGCGCACCTTCGGTAAAAGTAGTATTTGTAATGGAAATAGCACATTTGTCACGCTGTAACAGACTGAAAAGTGCAAATGTCTCTTACCAAACTTTTACCTAACATGCAGTAACATGAGATTAGCAGTGGAGTCGAACTTCCCCTGCTGTTGTATATATTGAAGTCACTGCGTTTGAGAAGGAGGAGAGTTGGTATTGACAGTGTGTACACAAAGACAGCTTGTCAAGTTTCTCGAAAACGATGTGTCTTTCCTGACGAGTTCCTCAGTCGTGTGTACGAGGCCTAAGACTCTGGAATGAAAAGTCACTTTTGTCTGGCATGCTCCACTGCAGCCTGCCTTTTAGCTTCTCAAACCTACCCATAGCAATAGTGCAACCATCAGTGGAGCAACAGCACACCACCATAAGTGAAGCCGGGAGAACCTATTTTAAAGTAGAACTACAGAATAAAAAATTGTTTTTTACTTTTCCCATTTTGGATAGAGTAAGGGAGGGTTATGACCCCTGTCAGTTTATGTTTTTACACCTGTGTCCCATTGGGGAGATTTCCCTTCACTTTCTGTCCCATAGCCAAAACAGGAGGTGAGAGGAAATCCCTGAAAATTAAAGGAATCCCTTGGGTACCCCAGGTCACCAGAAGACAGGGTTCCTATAGGAACATTTCCCCTCTATTACTTTTCTGAGGACACCCCAAAATTCCCCAGAGGATGAATCTTCCTAACAATGGCACAGACAGCAATAAAAGCAGACAAGTTTTCTAATCCCGCTTCACTCTATCCAAGACGAAAATAAAAGTTTTGTCTTTAGCTATATGTAAGTATTGCAATGGTGGGGGTTGGAACTTGGAAAGTGACATTGCTGACTGAGCAGTGAGCACATACAGCGGGCAGACTGGATTAGGGTACAGAAATGACATCCAATGCCTGCTGGCCTTGATTCATAGTTTGCATTTGTGCTGCTAATGAATTGCTGTAGAACATCATAATAGATACTTACATTGTTCCTTAGTTCCCCCTGACCAACTGCAATGCTCCCTTGTGCCACTATTGTCTTGTGTCTTGTGCCACTATTGTGCCCATGTCCAAAAGCAAACAATGATGGACAAGTTCAAACATTTGCAAAGATTTGTTAGGAGAACTTAAAGGGTCACTAAAGGATTTTTTTTTAGCTAAATAGCTTCCTTTACCTTACTGCAGTGCTGCTTTCATGTCCTCATTGTTCGTTTTTGCTTTGATGTTGCTGTAATTCTGCTCTGTTCTGGACACTTCCTGGTTGTCTGTTTCCTTATAACCACAGTGCTGGGAGCTTTCTCACAGTGGTCACTAATCAAGGAGGTGTGATTACTGTGTGTAAACTGAAACTAGATTGGGCTTAGGGGTTTTAGACAAACCATCACTGCCCTCTATTGGCTCTCTCGCTCTGTACATCAGAGAGACAGGAAACAACAGCAAAAACAAAACTAGAACTGTAGGTTGATTATATGACTGATTTATATCTATTTGTAATCATTTTTAAAAGGAATCAGTTAACTATTATGTCTCTATACCCTGTAAACAGTAATTTCAGCCCAATTTTTTTTCCTTTAGTGACCCTTTAAATGTAGTAAATTCATTATTATTGTATTGTATTATTTGAGGTAAATGCACACAGTCATATACAAAAAAGCAGCAAATAGTTCTGCAAATAGTTCTGCAAATAGTTCCGCATCTGTATTTTAGTTAACAGTAGTCAGATCAGTTAAAGAGTATGTAAACCTCTTAATATTCCTGATATGTGCCTGCTGTACCATTTACTTGTATTGTTTCCTTTGTGTAAAATCCCTGGTGTTCAGTTTTCTTCTCCTTGTTTTTCCTCCCCTAGTTGTTATGCAGCCGAGGACAGAGGGTATGTGATCATTTATAAAAAAAAAAGGAAAAAAGGTATTTATCATGTCTTTTATATCTATACATGCATGTTGTGCCTTTTATTTGTATTCTAAAATGAATGGGTTGATTTACAAGGTGATCCTTTAAATATACTTTAACCACTTCAATACTGGGCACCATCACCCCCTTCCTCCCCAGGCCACTTTTCAGCTTTCAGCGCTGTCACACTTTGAATGACGATTGCGTGGTCATGCAACAATACCCAACAATACCCAGGAGACTGGGGGTGGGGGCCAAGTCACACTGTCTGTATCAATGGATGCAGAAATGGAGCCAGGAGTGAGCACATTCAAGTCCCCCCCCCCCATGGGAAGCTTCTTATGGGGCACTGGACATAGAGGAAGAGCCAGGAGCATCATCGGGGGACCCAGAAGAGGAGGTCTGGGGGCACTCTGTTCAATTCCATTGCAGGTAAGTATGACGTTTTTGTTATTTAATAAAAACAATTACATTACAACCACTTTAACAATAAAACCTAGATGGTTACAATGAACAGCTGCACCAATTTTAATAAATCTTCCCATAAGAGTCATTTTGGTCTGTTGTCTTGTTCCTCTGTTATCAGGATGAGTACCTTCTGATGAGCTTTCCTGTCACCAACAGCTAAAAAGGTGACAGCCTCAGCTCTGTTCTTGTGTGCAGTGTGAAGTGGGTGTGCCCTTTCTCTCCAATCAGCTCTCCTAAGTTTTACATGGATGTAAAGAACAAATGGCTGCAAATAAACAAGTACAACGTATGTGGGGAAGTTTGATTCATCTCTGTGTATCACCTGAGGCCAGTCACTTCACTGGGTATGTGAACGGCCTTGTTTACACGACTGAGAAACTCGACAGAATCCATCAAGAAAGATGGTGGGAGAGTTTTTTTGCTGAGGAAAACGGTCTTGTGTATGCTTTTCATCGAGAAAACTGTCGAGGAACTCAACGAGGAAAAAAGAGAGCAAGTTCTCTTTTTCCTCGACGGGAGTCTCAATTTCCTCGTCGTGTACCTCGTCGGGCTAGTTTTTGACGAGAAACACGTTGGTGTGTATGCTTAGAAACACGCACACCTTCGGTAAAGGTAGCGTTTGTAATTGAAATAGCACATTTGTCACGCTGTAACAGACTGAAAAGTGAAAATGTCTCTTACCAAACTTTTACCTAACACGCAGTAACATGAGATTAGCAAAAGCAGCCCCAAGGGTTGTGCCAGTGGAATCGAACTTCCCCTGCCGTCGTATGTGTTGAAGTCACCGAGTTTGAGAACAAGGAGATGGTCTTGACTGTGTGTACGCAAAGACAGCTTGTCAAGTTTCTCGACAAGCCTAACAAGGAACTCGTTGAGGAAAATGATGTGTCTTTTCCCGACGAGTTCCTTGGTCGGGTGTACGAGGCCTGAGGCCTCGTACACACGAGGGGATATGTCCGCTGAAAACGGTCCGATGGACCGTTTCAGCAGACATCTCCGATCGTGTGTATGGGCTAGCGGACAGATTTGTCCACCCGACAGATTTCAAAGCATGCTTTGAAATCTATCCGGTGGGAATCTGTCCGCCCGACATGTCTGCTGATTAGTACACTTACCATACCATGGATTCGGCGCATGCGCGGAAGTGTTTTACTTCCTGGTGCGGTGACGTGGCGGTGACGTGGCGGCGTCAACGTCACCGCCGCGTCACCGACACGTCACCGCGCCGTCCGCCGGCGGGGAATTTGATCCGATGGTGTGTACACGCCATTGGATCAAACTCCAGATCGGATATATCCGATGGAAATGGTCCGCGGACTGTTTTCATCGGATATGTCCGATCGTGTGTACGAGGCCTAAGAGTGTACAACCACTTTAAGGCCGGTTTCAGACTATTGCAAATTGGATGTGGGATCCCTGCATCCAATTGGCAACAGCAGGAGATTGTGACCGGCTCACTATGGAGTTGGTTCACATATCTCCGATGCGGCTCTGGTGCGAATATGTACAGGAGCCCTGTGCGTCTTTTGGTTTCCATTTCAAGTCCTAATTCTGCCCAAAATTCGGGATGAAATCGGACCAGAAAAGGTGAACCAGGACTCACCAGACCCCTGTTGGGAGCAGCATCAGCAGTGAACCCAGCCTCAAGTGTATGTCCCAGCGAAACATTTTTTTCATGGTTTTGGATAGAGAGTGAAAGCGTAATAACCTATATCTGGTTATTTCTGCTATGCAGGGCTCCTTGAGATAAATATCCCTTAACTTCCTGTCCTACCGATGACAACTTGGCATATACTTTAGAGTTTCTGGTTGTTTGTCATAGGTTTGTGCTGTTTAATTGAATACTCTTTGAAGCAGCCATGCATGTTTTGTGATTGCAGACCATGTTACTACCACTTGAATGACTGTATAGCTGGTGGGTAATTATTATGACTTGAACTGCACTTGCTATAATTGCTGTTAAAAACAGTGCCCACTATAGAACACTGGGCGAAACAATTTAATGAGATCATGAAAGATGAGAAATGAAATTTTATTTTACTTTGTTGTGCTAGAGAATTATTTCTTGCTTCTGATTTGGCTGTTCCTTCATTTTTTCTTAATGATGTTTTTAACTCTTTTTTCATTTGTCTGTATAAATGTAAATGATATAAGTATAAAATTAAATATAAATGTAAATGAGCAAACTCACTGGTTGCTATAGGTTATAGAGTTAGTTTTCCTTTGCAGTTTTCATAAATATTCCCCAGCTTGCTTTTCTGACTAATGTCTTTAAATGCATTTTAGCTACTAATGATTAAAAAACAATATCTGCATCAACATTGATATTGTTTTCTAATTCATCTCTTCATAAAAAAGAAGCCTTTTTGCTGACATATGATTGGATAATGAAAGTCAGCAGATTCACTAAACTGCATGACAAATTCCCTTGCGAAGTTCAACTTACCTTGCAAAGTGAACAGCCTATTTTCCTTTGGTAAATCAACCCTTATGTCTAATGTTTAAATAGACCTTGGAACCATGAGTCTTAAGCCCTGTACACACGACCAGTTTTCCTGCCAGGAAAACTGCCAAGAGGGCTTTTGGCCGGGAAAACTGGACGTGTGTATGCTAGCTCTCATTGCAGTTTTTCTGCCAGGTTCTCGGCTTGTGTACATGGCTTTATACTTCTGCAGGTAGATTTTGACTGCCACCTGATAGACCTGTAATTATTGTACAAAAAAAAGATACATCAATAACAATAATTGAAAGAAGGAACCTTGGACTATGAGCATAATCTGTTTCAGGAGAATCCTTGAAATCCAAAGCACTCCCATGTCAAAGCAAGTTTCCCCATAGAAGTCGATGAAAACAAAGACAATTTGTTCCGTATTTTCTTCTATGACATGCAATACTGCATGTGGCCAGGGGTGGGGGGCGCCGGTGAGCTTCGGAAATACTCGGGGACAGCTTGGCTAATCTCGGAAACCCTTGGGAACGGAGTATTGCCGAGTGTTTCCAGGTATTTCTGCGCGATTCCGAATATTTCTGAATGGCTCTGAACCATTCCGAGTGTCACTGGCACCCCCGCACCTCTGGCCAAATGCGGTACTGCACACCCATTAGCTTGAATTCTGCTAGTTTTGTGAGACAACAGACACAAACCCAGTCAGAATAAAAAAAATAAAAAAAAGCTGCTCGTCTTTTAAAACGCTTGTTAATCGCATTACTCGTAAAGCAAGGTTCCGTTGACAAATACATAGTTTATACTTGTCATAGACTATATGAACCAATACTCATAATTCATAAAGGCGCAAAAACATAATTTAACAATACAGATGAATTACTAAAAAACTTTTCAAATCAAATTGTTTTAAAAAAAAAATCAAAGTTCATATTTAATATTAAAATATTACATGTTTTGACATCCAAAGTGCTTTTCAAGTGCGCAAATGATATAAAAGTGTTTCAGTGTTGAAAGTGCTTCTCAGATATTGAGGCCTCTTACCAGACAGGAATGATCTCGAATTACAGAGATCACATGCTCTTTATCTCCAAACAGAAGACCAATACACTCACCATCAGATAGCTCTGTGCAATAGCTCTGTGACCCCATCATTAGGATAACAGCAGCAGTGTTCCCACAACAGGAATGCATGTCTTAGCCTCTACTTGAATCAACCCTCCCCAGCATGGATATATATTAAGCATAAAAAGGTAAAAGCCTCATGGTGCAGTACAGTATAAACCTCTTTTAATAATAGGTAATTGCACTTATATGTAGATGAAATGTACAAGCAGTATACACAACCAAAAGCAAGGCAACAGCTCTAGTTTGTAAGTTTAAGCAGTCTGATATCTATAATAACTAAGTGAAAGGTTAGCGAAAAATAATTATTGTACATGGCTTCATTGCATGGCTTATGAAAACTCAACATGGCCCTGAGGCACCCACCCCCTCCATTGTCATCCCCATTTGGTTTCCTTTCTCAACCATATCTATCCTCTCTGAACTGCTTAGGTTCTTCCTATTTCTGGTCCTAAAATATAGATCTTGTGCATTCTAAGACTAACCTATCTAACCCTGTAAAGCAAAAAAATGCTAGACATATCTTTTCCAAAGCCAATCTGGTCTCCAGGGCAGATGTTATGTGCAGGAGACAGCCATCAACGGCTGTGGAATGCCTGGTAAGTGACATTACTATGGGGCTTCCGTTGTTGGCTGCCCCTTCTGCATGCTCCCACACACAGAAGCCGCTGACAGCTCAGTGCGGGATCGGAGAGAGTTTTAGGTTGAACTTCTACTTTGATTAAAAAAAAAATACTAGCCTTCTTTATAAATTATGATGTTTGTGGCTACCAATAATTTTATACAGTTATCTCTCACCTCGACTACTGCAACTTCTTCCTCATTGACTTACCTTTACATAGGTTATCCCCTATTCAGTCCATCATGAATGCTGCCGTCAGACTCATCCACCTTAAAAATTGCTCAGCGTCTGCTACCCCTCTCTGCCAATGCTTCCATTGGCTGCCACTCACCCAATGAATTACATTCACAATACTAACAATAACTTACAAAGCCATCCACAAGTTGGCCCCCAGCTACATCACTAACCTAAGTTAGTAAGTTTGAGCCTGGATATTCCATATTTTTGTATGTAGATGCGCCCTTTCCAGTGCTCCTTATTGTATAGACCAGTCATAGGTAGAGGCAGTGACTTTTGTTTGTTGTATTTATGTCATTGTGGTCAGGCAGCGCACTGGCACCTTTGCTTCCATGTGCTGAGTGTGCAGTGTGCTCGTGCCCCTTTAATGAGGGCTGGGCTACCTCCAGTCACCTGCCCCTTATCTATCCATCAGAAGTCATGTGCTCCTACTGAGGAGACTTAAAATGCAATGTTATAGTTAGGACTGCAGTATACAGAGCGCCTTGACGGGGCCTGCAGCTTGCACATGCATTTGCAAATGCGTGCAACTAAACCTCTGTTTTTATCACACACACTTAGACAGGTGAATTTGGTTGGTTGCTAATTGGTCGGTAAGTTTGAGCCTGGATATTCCATGTTTTTGTATACATCACTAACCTAGTATCAAAATACAAACCAAATTATTCTCTTTGTTCCTCCCAAGCTGGTCTATCCTGCCTCCACCTAACAACTGTTCTTTTATTTCCATCAGCTCATCCACCACAGTTATTACCTTTTGTATCACTTGACCCTTCCTTTTATACAGTAGGCTCTGATTCCTCTGATTCCTCCTGTATTGAATTATATTGTAACTGTTCTGTTTGCCTTATGTTGTAAAGTGCTGTGCAAACTGTTGACACTATATAAATCCTGGATAATAATAATATTATTATACTGCCATCATTATTTGCAAGACGCACAGGTCTAGAAAAAAAAGGTAAAAGATAGAAAAGAACGACGTGCTAAATAATCACATTTTCACAATTTCCTTAAACTTGACAGGATCATTGTGGGGAATGCTTTTAAATCCAGAATGTGTCAGCTGCTGAAAAAGAATTCAGGTAAAAATCACTTTTTGTAATTAGAAGTGGTTTCAAACATAGCAAGAGTCTGGATGAGACCCAATCCGCCAGAATTCTCGCAACTGGATAGCAGAGGTCAATAGTGTACTACCTTATAAGAAACTTGTCTACTCTCATAGAGGGTGCTTATCAAAGTACAATATGATATGGGACAGATGGCTCAAGGCATCTGCAACCTGCACTACCAGGATAGGACATAATGTGGCCTTCGGGATCTCTCGGTTTCCCTGTGGTCTTTGTACACTAGGGGAGGGCTGTATTCCACAACGCAGCATGTACACTGTATGGATAAGACCAATTGTTAATGGTACCAACAACTAAATCTCGAATTAATGCATACAATAATGGAGGATGTTTATACATATCCTTATTGAAAGACACTGTTTAATATCTATGATGTTTGTCAAGAAAGCCTATTGTATGTATTTTTTCTTCTTGCTCAATAAAAGCATTTGTTTGGAAAAAAAAAGTGGTTGTAAACCCCCCCCCCGAGACATTTTTACATACCAGGCATACCCCACTTTTAAGTACACAATGGGGTTTATTTACTATCGCTGGAAAATTTAAAATCAGGCTCACTTCTGCATAGAAACCAATGAGCTTCTAACCCCAGCTTGTTCAATTAAGCTTTGGTAACAAACCTGGAAACTCATTGGTTTCTATGCAGAAATGAGCCTGATTTTGTACTTTCCAGCGATAGTAAATAAACCTCATTGTGCCTGTATAGGTAAGTCAATAATAAGGCTTACCTACAGTATGTGTACTGAAAATATCTCATAAACGTGCGCTGTTTAGGAGATGTTTACCTTGTAGTGCGCCAATGATGTAATCGGCTCCAGAAGGAAGAGGGATGAAGATGGGTGCTTCCACCAGCAGGGAAATTGCGGGCTTCGTTTGCTGGTAAGTGCCACATAATGGGCTCGTATACCGTGCATACTAGCCCAATATGCTTTTTCTTTGCAGGGGAATAAAGAGGAAGTAAAACCCATCAGGGTTTACTTCCTCTTTAAAGGTATAATGTCAGGAAAAAAAAAAAAAAATCTACTTGGTAAGTCTCTGCTCTTGACAAGTATGTTCATACCAAGTGTCCTATCACCAAATATACAACTGCTTGCCTTGGGTCAGTAACTTAACATGAAGGATGATATTGACTACCCAGGAGCAAGCAATGTCAAAAACAAGTCATCCTACTTCAACAGAACCTTCTCTAATGTAAGGCACTAGGGCTGGAAAGAAAGGTATTAAAAAGGTGCATGTGTCGAGAATTGAGAGTCTATGGAACATTTTTGCAAGCAAATGGGTTGGGAGGCCGAGCTGAGACATCAAAGCAGCCTTAAAATAATGAAGTTTCTTTGTTCAAGCTAAAACAGATAATCTGTGAAAATCTGACAGAAAGAACTGGTGATACAAGAAATATCAAGCATGTTATTATTCCTCTGTAAATATTAATGCCAACTTGCGTAATTACTAAAGGAAATCAATTTGCTAGTTTAACCATTACAAATAACCACTTTAACCCCCGGACCATATTGCTGTCCAAAGACCAGAGCACTTTTTGTGATTCGGCACTGCGTCGCTTTAACTGACAATTGCGCGGTCGTGCGACGTGGCTCCCAAACAAAATTGGCGTCCTTTTTTTCCCACAAATAGAGCTTTCTTTGGGTGGTATTTGATCATCTCTGCGGTTTTTATTTTTTGCGCTATAAACAAAAATAAAGCGACAATTTTGAAAAAAAATTTTGCTCTAATAAATATCCCCAAAAAAGATATAAAAAAAACATTTTTTTTCCTCAGTTTAGGCCGATACGTATTCTTCTACATATTTTTCGTAAAAAAAAAACGCAATTAGCATTTATTGATTGGTTTGCGCAAAATTTATAGCGTTTACAAAAAAGGGGGTAGTTTAATGGCATTTTTATTAATATTTTTTTTTACTAGTAATGGCGGCGATCAGCATTTTTTTTTCAGTACTGCGATATTATGGCGGACACATCGGACACTTTTGACACATTTTTGGGACCATTGGCATTTTTATAGCGATCAATGCTATAAAAATGCATTGTATTACTATAAAAATGCCATTGGCAGTGAAGGGGTTAACACTAGGGGGCAGGGAAGGGGTTAAGTGTGTTCCTGTTTGTGTTCTAACTGTATGGGGGGGTGACCTCACTAGGGGAAATCACTGATCTTCTGTTCATACATTGTATGAACAGGAAATCAGCGTTTCCCCCGCTGACAGGAACGAGAGCTTTGTGTTTGCACACAAAGCTCCCGTTCCCCGCTCTGTAACGAGCGATTGCGTATGCCCAGCGGCGATCGTACCCGCCGGGCACGCGTGCGGGACTCGGGGGCGTGCGGGGGCGCGCACACCCCCTAGTGGCCGCTAAAGAGAGGATGTAGAGCTACGTGCTCTTGCGGTACAGTGCCACCGTCCCGCAGTAATATGACGGCGGGCGGTCGGCAAGAGGTTAATATGTAAAATAAAACAATATGTGTAATACTTAGGCCGCATACACACGATCAGACATGTCCGATGAAACTTGTCCGACGGACCGTTTTCATCGGACCAGGCTAAAGTAGTCTGATGTGTGTACACACCATAGGACCAAAATCCCATCGGACCAAAACGCGGTGATGTAAAACACACGACGTGATGAAAAAAAGTTCAATCCTTCAAGCATGCGTCGACTTGATTCTGAGCATGCGCGGGTTTTTGGTCCGATGATTTTGTGTACAAACCATCGAACCTGTCCGACGGACAGGTTTCCAGCGAACATGTTTTCAAGCATGTTTTGAAACTTTGGTCCGCTGGAAAACGGTTCGATAGGCTGTACACACGATCGAACATGTCCGCTGAAACTGGTCTGCGGACCAGTTTCAGCGGACATGTTTGATCGTGTGTACGCGGCCTTACAGTGTAAGATATGTGAAAAGAAAATACATTCCAATACCTATTTGTAAAATTCAGCCTAGCAGATGTACACACTGTCACGTAGTTAGCAGTAAATATGACTACATGGTTGCCAGAAGATAAGTTCTTAGTCACTCCCATATAACAGTTCCCAGTATATCCACCCATCTACTTTATACTTATGATGGACCTCATCTGTCAGGCATTCAGTAAATAATATTCACTAGAAAGAGGTGAATATTGATTTTACAGTATATTTCTGAACTACGCATGACACCTTTCATACAAGTAGAGCTCAGGGGACATCACCTCCCCGCCCCCACTCACTCGAGCACGGAGCCCTTAATAAAATAAGTCATTTTCTCCCAGAGATCCTTGTTTGCAGAGCAAGGCTTTTAATACCCCCTCCCTTAATTTGTAGTCACTAGACTTTTGCCAATGGCCGTCCATTCATCTGCAGCTGTCATATATGCCTTTTTCGCTAAGTGCCTTTAAACATGACTTGTTTAAAATAGGAACCAAATAACTGCAGACCTGTCAGTGCAATCTAAACAAGTACATGCATAATTGTAACGGTCCCACCAAAAATAATAATATATATTTTTAAGTTGCTTCTTGTAAAGTTGCTTCTAAAAGCTTAACACTTTTAATGTTACAGCTAATGCACTATAAAAAAAAAGTGGAATTTTAGGGATTAGGTCGATACTGAGAAGACTTGGGAAACAGTTTGTAAGAAAGTAATACTTACTCTCTAGAACACTGGAAGTATTGGAATACCTCGTAGTGGGAAAGTGTGTACATTATAATAAAAGAGTTGCTTTTGTCAGTGTGCCATATAGTTGTATGAGGTCAATATATGTTGTGAGGCTGGCATGCATCTTGCTATGTGAGCTACAGTCACCTCATCTATTACAGGGATGTTAAAACTCTGGAAATTTGCTCACTGATATTTTTGTAACTAATGTTTTCCTCTGTTTATTTTATCTTGGCATTACTAACTTTATATTACTCGGGCCAGTTATTTACTCCTACGGTTAGACTGTTAGCCTCGAAGACCAAATAAAATGTAATGTTTATCAATTTGTACAAGATATTATAATGCAAATTCAACAAAAGTCTCATACAGTACAAGTTTGGCATAAGGTAAGTTCTTTTTTTGTACATTATGGTTATGTGGAATTCCAGGGCTAAGTTATCCACCAAGTCATATTATAATCATTTAATATATTCATTTATGTTGCCCTGACAAGTTCCTTAGTGCTTACAAAGTACTTTGGCCCTTTACAATAATTCCTGACCACAAAGGAGCTAACAATCTAATGCTTGTAACTGACTGCCACAGTCAAACAACTTGTGTTGTGTGGTGAAACCAGATCATCTAAATAAAATCCCTGTTAATATTGGAAAAATGGTAGATAGTTGGGATTGTTTATTGAACGAGTTGAGAATTTTCACACAATAAATTGTGTAAATATTCATACCAGTTATCCAAACAAATTCATCGAACACTTGGTTTTCTCAGCCGTAAAATGTCCACAGAAAAAAAAGTGGAGAAAGCCGAGAACCTGGCAGGAAAACTGCCATGGAGCTTTGGCCGGGAATCCGGGCCGTGTGTATGCTCCATCGGCACTGCCTTGCAGTGTTTCCCATAGGAAACTAGTAGATCTGGCGGAAAAAAAAACACTGGGAATCCCGACCGGAAAATAGAGATCAGGTTCTCTATTTTCCCACCGGGATTACCGCCTATTTTCCAGAAGCATAAACACGTCCGGTTATCCCAGCCAAAAGCTCTTTTGGCAGTTTTCCTGCCGAGAAAACCGGTCGGGTGTACAGGGCTTCAGTCATGAGCAGAAGAAATAAGTATTTGGGAATTGGGTGTTCACATGATTGGATATAAAGTGGAAGTTCACCCTAAATTTTTTTTCTAAAAATACCTTGAGCCGACCGGTTAGACTGCAGGGAGGCTGGGTACCTTGGCTTCTGGGTACGATTCTTGCGGGGCTGGGCATTCCTAGTTGATTGACGTTTCTCCGACCGGCGCATACTGCGCGTCACGACTTTCCGAAAGAAGCCGAACGTCGATGCGCAGGCGCCGTATAGAGCCGACACTATACGGCGCGTGCGCAATGCCGTTCGGCTTCTTTCGGAAAGTCGTGACGCGCAGTATGCGCCGGTCGGAGAAACGTCAATCAACTAGGAATGCCCAGCCCTGCTAGAATCGTACCCGGAAGCCGAGGGATGAAACACCGCTAACAAGGTATGTACGGAAAAAAAAAAGGAAACAGCCTCCCCGCAGTCTAACCGATCGGCTCAAGGTATTTTTAGAATTTTTTTTAGGCTGAACTTCCACTTTAAAATGAATAATCACACAGTTTATTGAGTGAATATTCTCAGCTACTTTAGTTAATCCGCCTCCGTATCTCTGGTATGGACTAAATCCAGCACCCTGCAAGAATGAACCACAAACTACTTAGTATCTATGCTGCTGTAGACCCAATAGACTTCCATCCACTACCTTGTGAACGGGCAATTATTATCAACTTCAATACCAGGCACCCCCCCACTTCCTGCACAGGACATTCTTCACTGCACAGGACAATGTCGCACTTTGAATGACAATTGCGCAGTCATACAACACTGTTCCCACAAATAGCTCTCCCTGTCGGCGCGAACCGAGGAATGCCGTTTACCAGCACTTCCTGGTTCAGACGATCGGTCACAGCTGATCACTTGCTAAGAAGCCTCTGATCGGAGATGCAGGGTGTCAGACGGACACGCCCTGACCCCGCAGGTGTGCACCGGCATGTTATCCTGCTGGATGTCATATGATGTCCAGTCAGGATAGCAGAACTACTTCCCGACTATCAATCTGCTATAGGCCAGACAGGAAGTGGTTAAAATACCTAAAAAGACTGTGCTGGGAAAAAAAGGCAGCCAACCTTATGCCCTGGTGCCACCATTTCCACAACTGTGATCCACCATGCCCTTAAAGTGTTACTAAACCCAGGAACCTGCATTCACTATATCTGGTCTCCCACAGTACACAGAGGGGTTGATTTACTAAAGAAAAATCCCCTCTGCACTACAAGTGCACCTGTATGTGCAGTCGCTATAGATCGCTGTAGATCTGAGGGGAAGCTCTGAAATTAGGGAAGCTCTGCTGATTTTATCATCCAATCATGTGCAAACAAAAATGCTGTTTTTTTATTTTCCTTGCATGTCCCCCTCAGATCTACAGCGACTGCACTTGAATCTCCCTAATGGTTGACAGACTGCAATACAATTGAACACAGACTCCAAACCCTCCTCAAGTTGACAAGTCTAGGTGTGTCTGTTTGTAGCAATTAGTGTGATCGCTGCCAGGCAGTTAAATTTAGGCAGACCTATGCCGCATGCTAGGCCTGTTTGTTTTGATCTGGGGGGCAAGGAGTGGTTAGTGTAGCAGTGGGTGTGACCACCAGTCGTTCAGTTCTTGCGTGCCTCCCCTGCTTCCAGGGAGAATGTTCTGGAAGAGGAGCAGGGCCGGGAATTGAAGTAACAGGGAGCTTATGTGAGGAGACCTGACAAATCCCCAATTGAAATTGACAGGGGACAGGCCTCCTACATAAGCTCAGGTCCAGCTCACTGGAGGGGAGTTGTCAGCTGGGTGAAGTGAAGAATGGAATGTAAGGCTGCAGCAGGAGGACCATCCCCACATGGGGGGGGGGGGGGTGAAGGCCTTGGCGGAGGAACTCGGGAGCTGCCTTTTTTGCTGAAACCCATCCACTATGACATGCAATGTCTGGGAGGGAGAGCATGTCAGACACAAATGAAGGAGGATTTGGCTCAGTCAGGGAAGGTAAAGGAAATATTTTGTTTACTTTTTGAGACTTGTACTTGGATTTGGTATCTATTTGGACTGTCATACCTTTACTTGTACTTTAAAGCATTTCTTATCCCAATACTTCACGTACTACCATGTACTTGTATGAGAAAGTATTCTATCCTCTTTGTATTGCTTCCTTTAAGTGAAATCCCTTTTGATCCTGCTAGTCCCCCTGCTTTCCTATTAAAAACTGACCACACTAAACAGGAGAGCACACCATGGTCAGTTCTCTAGCTATGCTGGGAACTCAGTGTGCTCTCCTCCAATGATTAGACTTGTCCTCACACGCCCCCACTGCACAGCCTTTCACTGGCAAGCTCAGTGTGCTGCTGCTGCTTCTCTTCCCACCAGCTCTAATGCAGTTGAGAACAGAGAAAATGTGATCACTTATAAAAAGGGTAAAAGGTATTTATAAAGTTTTTTTTTTATATCTATAGAATTTATTTTTTTGCCTTTTATTTCTATTTCTTTATTTCTATACACTGAATGGGTAGTTTCACAAGGTGATCGTTTACAATCACTTTACAGAAAAGCTGCTTTGAATTAGCTTATTGAATAAAAAGACTTATTTTTGAATTCATATACACATACATACACATGCAAAATAATATAAAGGCCCCCTCTATCAGTAATTTATATTATGTATGTATGTGTTTGTTGATATTGATATATCTGGAATATGGAGAAAGTTTATAAAAGTCACTGAACGTTGAGGTACCAGTAAATTGTAATGTCATTAATAAGAATTTTTTATATTACAGCAAGAATGACATTTACAAAGACCGACAATCACTGACAGAAGTAGATCATGACAGATGGACATTTACAAACACAGATCAAGATGAATAGAATGATGGATTGGCATACTCCGAAAGAATCAGGCTGTAATGGATAGATGTATAATGAGAGACTACATTTGTAAAACATATGCACAATTCATTATACAAAGGTGAGTTATGACCAGAGTGGATGGTTTCATTATAACTGGATTTTGCAAAAGCATTCGATACAGTTCCCCATAAACGCTTAATCTACATGCTGAGGTCTGTTGGCATGGACCATAAGGTTTGTTCCTGAATAGAAAACTGGTTGCAGGGCACATCCAAAGGGTTGTGATAAATAACGTGTACTAATGCCCCGTACACACGATCCGAATTTCTGACCGTGTGTATGCCCCATCGGATTATTTCCATTGGAAATTCTGAGGAATTCCGTCTGAGTTTAGATAGAGAACATTATGCATAATGGGGGAAACTGATGCGCAAACCTACAAGAGGGGAGTGGGGTGAAAGGAAAAAAACGATATAACAATTAAACTAAGCATGTGTAGCGCCCCCTTGCTTTTTGCATGGGCGCTGCGTTAAAACTAGTTGGACTAGGAGAGTTAAGTTGCTCCTAGTTTTGATTTGTTTAATTTGTTGACCTATGTCATTCTGGAAAGGTCCACTGGCTCGGACTGCATTCTGGGGATGTCATTTCATCCTTGGCTGGCAGTGGGAGCCAGCGGGATTTCTGGCGGATGGAGTCTTCCTCAACAGCCAATTGGAGAGGGTTTTTCCTCGCTGGGCATGCTGGGGAGGGGTATATCTGGGACCTAAGTCGGGTCTTCGGGTTCTTCTTCCTCACGTGCGTGGGGTCTCGGACTCAGGGTGCGACATCCACCTTCAGGGTGTGTGCGCCCATTGACCCCGCCGGCGCGGGCCGCCTGGCCAGGTTCCTGGGCCTTCCTGAGTCTCAGCCAGAGACGAGAATCAAGGGACCTCAGTGACTTGCTGGGTTCCCGAAGCTTAAGAGAATCCCAGATGGGGATTCGGTGACCGGGATGCTGGCAGGTACGCTTTGCTGCCACCCGGTGACTTATGCTGAGAAATTACTGGGAGGATTTGCTCTGTTCGCACATTTAGTCTATCCAAATTAACTGGCCTGTGGCAGAGGCCTAGAGCCGGGCCTGTGAGAGAGACCCGTTCCTCCCAGCCAAAATTCAAGGTGGCGCCTCGGCTGCCAGGTCTGTGTGAGAGACACCTGTCCGGGGGCACCTTACCCACTCAGTCTCATAGGTGTGGCGATGTGTGAAAATCTGTGCTTCTAAGGGCTGATCTGCCTTGCATATATCCAGGCCTGACATCGAAAGTTTCTCTTCTCTCATCAACCTATTCTTCCTTCACCAAAGTTGATGTTGGCTAATGTTGGCCTGGAATTAAAGCATTGAGAAAATCTTTATTGACTGTGTGGACCTCCGTTTACTACTTAGTTCTTCTGGTGCATCCCTAGACCAAGCTGGGGTAACTTAATTTGCTGATCCCAAAACAATCCAGCGGCTCCTTCGGGGGTAGCGCTACACAAATATGTAGCAGCCACCTAGTAAGGGTTCACACACTGATAACAAGAATAAATATGAAGGGGGTATAAGGGCGCTTACTTTAAATATTAAATAAAGAATTAAATAATATTATTAAAAATGTGCAAGGATCTTCAATATGCATGGATCTTCAATACGTGATAACAAATGTAACTTTTTTTAAAGTGCATCTGGAATAACAAGTGCAACAATCCCTGGTGAAAAAATCTAATCCTGTGTGTAATAACCGTGTAGGTAAATAAATAAAAAAAAAAAAAATTGCCTAAATATTTAAAAATATAAAAAATATTAAGTAAATAAATGATATAAAAATATTAAATAGTATAAAGTGCAGTGCAGCAAACAACAAGTCTTATGTGCAAATGTGCAAGTCTTATGTGCAAATCCAAAAAGTTCCTTGTGCTTTGTGCTGGAAAATTTCTATCAGTGATCCACAGCAATTATCATGCATAAAAAAGGGTCTTATACTCCAGAGATAAAATGATAATTCTGCCACTTTATAAAACTCTGGTTCGGCCACATCTGGAGTATTTCGTCCAGTTCTGGTGACCAGTCTTTAGAAGGGATGTGCTGGAGCTCGAAAGAGTCCAAAGAAGGGCAACTAAATCAATAAGGGGACTTGAGGAACTCAAACACGAGGAGCGACTGCAAGCACTAAATGTATTCTCGCTGGAGAAAAGACACTTAAGAGGGGACATGATAGCGATTTACAAATCCTCAATGGTGATCTCAATGATATTGTAGATGAAGCGGTTTACCGTTACAGCCATTTTGCTGGTCAATGACCGAGCCACTTTTTGCGATTCGGCACTGCGTCGATTTAACTGACAATTGCGCGGTCGTGCGACGTGGCTCCCAAACCAAATTGACACAAATAGAGCTTTCTTTTGGTGGAATTTGATCACCTCTCCGATTTTTTTTTGCGCCATAAACAAAAATAGAGCGACAATTTTGAAAACAAAGTATATTTTTTTCTTTTTGCTGTAATAAAAAGTCCCCCGCAATATATAAAAAAACATTTTTTTTCCTCAGTTTAGACTGATACGTATTCTTCTACATATTTTTCATAAACGCAATAAGCGTTTATTGATTGGTTTGCGCAAAAGTTATAGCGTCTACAAAATAGGGGGTAGTTTTATTGCATTTTTATTAAAACATTTTTTTTACTAGTAATGGCGGCGATCTGCGATTTTTATCGGTACTGCGACCTTATGGCGGACACTTCGGACACTTTTGACACATTTTTGGGACCATTGGCATTTTTATAGCAATCAGTGCTATACAAATGCATTGTTTACTGTAAAAATTTCACTGGCAGGGGAGGGGTTAAAACTAGTGGTGAGGAAGGGGTTAATTATGTTCCCTAGGTGTGTTCTAACTGAAGGGGGGTGGGACAAACTAGGGGAAATGACAGATCGCTGTTCATACATTGTATGAACATGTGATCAGTAATTTCTCCCCCTGACAGGACTGGGAGCTGTGTGTTTACACACACAGCTTCCGGTTCTCGCTCTGTAAAGAGCAATCGCAGGTGCCCGGCGGTGATTGCAAGCAGTGGGTGCGCACCTCCGGCGGCGTGCACGCGCCCCTAATGGCTGAAATATGGAATGATGTAATATTATGTGATTTTGCTCATCCGAGCCGACCTGCCGCCGTAAAACTGCAGCGGCTGGTCGGCTAGTGGTTAACCATGTGCGACCAAGGAGTTTTTCACTGTCAGGGTGGTAAGAATGTGTAACTCTCTTCCACAAGGTGGTGGTGTCAGCGAGCAGTATTGATATTTGTAAAAGATTCTTGGACGTGCATCTTAGGCCACGTACACACGAGGAGACATGTCCGCTGAAACTGGTCCGCAGACCAGTTTCCGCGGACATGTCCGATCGTGTGTACGGCCTAGCGGACAGGTTTCCAGCGGACAAAAGTTTCTAAGCATGCTTAGAAACTTGTCTGCTGGAAACCTGTCCGTCGGACATGTCCGCTGGTTAGTACGCCTAACCAGCGGACCGAAATCCCCCCGCATGCGTCAAATTGATTCGACGCATGCGTGGAAGCATTGTACTTCCTTGTACTTCCACGTCGCGGCATCAACGTCACCGCCACGTCACCGCGTTCACTGTTCACTGTCCGCGGGGATTTTGGTGTGATGGTGTGTACACACATCAGACCAAAATATCCCAGGAGACATGTCTGATGAAAACGGTCCGCGGACCGTTTTCATCGGACATGTCTCCTCGTGTGTACGCAACATACAGGGATATGGGAAATAATTATAGACACTGACACACATAAACCTGCACAGGTTGAACTGGTTGGACTGTTTACTTTATTCAACCTTACCTACCTACCTTACCTTTACGAAAGGCAAATCCACTTTGCACTTGGAAGTGCAGTCGCATTAGAGCTTGGGGGAAGATCTGAAATGAGGGGAAGCTCTGCTGATTTTTATCATTCAATCATATACAAGCTAAAATGCTGTTTTTTATTTTATTATTATTTTATTTTTTATTTTTTTATTATTGTCCTCCTCAGATCTACAGCAACTGCACTTTAAAGTGCACTTGTAGTGCAAAGTGTATTTGCCTTTAGTAAATCAACCCCAATGTAACTGTGGGTAGAGTTTTTCATGATGGTTGCATCTAATCTGTGGCGATGTTATGGACATCTATGTGTTATAACTTCTCATCAACTCTCTGTGTTAGAAATCCATCGGAATGTCCTATAATAATATTTTAATTCCTATTCCACAGGACTGAAAATGAACATCAGCTATTAGCTAACACCTGACTGGCCTGCTAAAGGAAAAATAAAATTTCCCCTGTAATTGTTATATAAACGATTTTGTAATATAATATGATTGACCTTTTCCATTAAAAATGTCTACATTGTTTAAAAGCTTTAAATGTTTTTCCTTGCATTTATATACACAGTTGGTGAACAGAATTCTTCTTGAGATTTCCTCTTCCTGCTTGTGTGATTGGTTTGCTGATTCTCTCAGAAGTGTGCAGTAGCACACCAGTCAAGTTACAGGCATGCAATAGGAGTTTCATGTTGGTAAGATAGCCTTATAGATAGATGAAAAAGGGGATGCAGATGTTGTTGCTTTTTAATTAGAAAAATGTAATAGCATACCTCCCAACCGTCCCGGATTTCGCGGGAATGTCCCGCGATTAGGGCTGGAGTCCCGCGATCCCCCCTCCCGCGATTACCGCGATTCGGTAAATCCAGCGGTCCCGCGACCCCCCCCCCGCTCAACAACTTTGATAAACAACTTTGATCTGCGAAACTCCCCCGCTCAACAACTCCGATCCGCGGACCCCCCTGCTCAACATCTCCGAGATCCGCGGGACCCCCCCGCTCAACAACTTTAATGTGCGAAACCCCCCTGCTCAACAACTCAGATCCCGCGGAAGGACCCCCCCCCCCCGCTCAACAACTCCGAGATCCGCGGGGCCCCCCCCAGCTCAACAACTTTGATCTGTGAAACCCCCCGCTCAACAACTCCGATCCGTGGAACTCCCCCTGCTCAACAACTCCGATCCACAGAGCCCCCCGCTCAACAACTCCGATCCGCGGAACCCCCGCTCAACAACTCCGATCCGCGGGAACCCCCCGCTCAACAAGGTGTCCCTCATTCCCATCTCAAAAAGTTGGGAGGTATCTAATTGCACCAGCTAGTGCTAATAAAGTAATACTGGGGCTGACTTACTAAAACTGGTAAATGCAAAATCTGGTGTAGTTCTGCATTGAAACCAATCAGCTTCCAGGTATTTTTTTGGGCAAGGCTCCATTGAGCAAACTAAAGTTGAAGCTGATTGGCTACCATGCATAGTTGCACCAGATTTTGCACTCTCCAGTTTTAGTAAATCAACACCACTTTTGTGTTTACAAATCTGACTTGAACTTGATAAAGCACACAGAAAGGTGGGAATCTGAAAAACAATAGCATGCTTTAACCATTTCTTCGCCCGGCCTATAGTACAATGACGACTGGGCAGGACATTTGTTGTTCTGAGTTGACGTCATATGACATCATCCTGGAACGTGCATCACGCTCACCCCACGGGCCATGCGGCAGTGCAATCTGTCACCTGCTGTGCGCACTGGACACAGAAGATGACTGTTCAGTGTACAAGCCACTGCCTGTGTCTCCTCGAGCTGGTTCCTCCATCAGATAGGTTCCTGTGCAGGCGCAGCGCAGTAGACGGCCACGGAAATCTCCAAGCCTCAACAGCTGATTGTCAGCTGTAGACGGGTTCGCTCTAAAGTATACGCCGCTCTATACAGCAAGTGGCAATAAGGGGCGGATGTGATATTGAGCAGTGCTTTTTTGAATGGTTATACACACCGCTCTATACACCAAGGAGCGGATGTGAGATGTGTATTTTATTGAGAAAACCATCCCCCAAAAAAGGACTGCTGAATATCACATCCGCCCCTTGCTGTGTAGAGCGGCATGTGTAATCAATCACAAGCACTGCTCGATATCACAGCTTGGCAGAACACCGGTACCATGTGATCAATGTGACCAAGCAGATTACATGACAATTATACACAATCAATGGCTTTGATTCATGCCATCCATTGAGTACTGTACTATGGGGTTGATCTCTGTGATTGGTCACAATGATCACATGGTACAGACAGGGCAAATCACAGCCCATCTGTACCAGCTGT
Organism: Rana kukunoris; assembly: GCA_029574335.1. NCBI lineage: Eukaryota > Metazoa > Chordata > Amphibia > Anura > Ranidae > Rana > Rana kukunoris. The sequence goes on along the minus strand of CM056052.1, from coordinate 342,499,795 downwards.
GGCCAATCACAGCTAACCACAATAGTAAATACTGAGTGAATCCATTTCACTTAGAAAAAATGGTTGCTAATAACAGTGAAATTCACTAGTATAAGCAAACATAATGTGTAAACAAAAATCCTGATCACACCCCCAAAGTAGTACAGTGTCACTGTGCTAATACTGTATTGTTTGGGTAATGTTTTGCAATGTGTAAAAAAAATCCTGAATTTTTTTTTAATAAATAAATATACTAATTAATGAATATATTTTTTTTCTACATACTGTCAGTATTCCTGATCACCATCACACTGGTTATATGATGACACTGTACTGCATTGGGGTGATAGAATGTAAAAAAAAAATGGTGAGTTTAAAAAAAAAATGATGTCTTCGTTTTTTGTATAAAAAATTGTGACAAAAAATTACAAGTTCGAAAAACTCACCATGTCTCTTACTAAATACCCTGTACTGTTTTCTTTCAAAAAGGGGTCATTTGGGATATTTGTGCTGTTCTGGTGTTTTCTGGCTTCAAGAAATGAGATAGGCCGTCAGTATATCAGGATTGATCGATTTTCAGATATATACAGTATCTCACAAAAGTGAGTACACCCCTTACATGTTTTTAAAATATTTTATTATATCTTTTCATGTGACAACACTGAAGAAATTACACTTTGCTACAATGTAAAGTAGTGAGTGTACAGCTTGCATAACAGTGTAAATTTGCCGTCCCCTCAAAATAACTCAACACAGCCATTAATGTCTAAACTACATGTAACAAAAGTGAAAATTTCCAAATTGGGCCCAAAGGGGATTATTTACAAAAGGCGAATCCACTTTGCACTACAAGTGCAAAGTACACTTGAAATTACACTGAAAGTGCACTTGGAAGTGCAGTCGCTGTAAATCTGAGGGGTAGATCTGAAACGAGGGGAAGCTCTGCTGATTTTTTCATCCAATCATGTGCAAGCTAAAATGCTGTTTTTTATTTACTTTCGAGTATCGCGGCCTCCAGTGCTGTGATTGGCCGGAGGCCGCAATGTCACTCTCGCGGGCGCGTGCAGTAGCCGCCTGTAACGGCACACTAGTTGAAGCAATGGCACAAACGTTCCATTGCTTCAGTGTGCATGTGCCGATGATGTTGACACATGCAGATATAGGGGATATCTCCTAAACCGTGCAGGTTTAGGAGATATCCTGGGTAGCTACAGGAAAGCCTTAATATAAGCTTGCAAAAAGAGGGGGGACTATCAAACAAAAGATCTCCAAGAGTAGAGAAGATCTCTGATGATAAAAGAAGCTAATATTGGCATTAACGGGCCATACTCATTACTATAAAAAATATATAAATTTATTTAGAAATTCATAAGAACCTCCCCCAACCTAAAGAGATCAGCTAATGACCGAATGGTCTCTTTATTTACAAGCAGTGGTACACCAGTGAACAGACAGTCCACTGTGTACGTGTTGGTGACCAACACACAAGGACAAATACAAACATAAAACAACAATAAAAACAGGTGTCCGGACGTAGGTGTACGCACTGGTCGGGGTTCCCAGCGGTAATACACCGCAATTAATTAACAATCAAATATGAATAATTGGGAACAGAGACCAATGAGTGCGTCCCCGCGGGGAATAGAAATAGCAGAGGCTGGTGTCAAGGGGACTAAAGCAAACCAGTGGCTACAGAGCCAGCATCATCAAAGATGTAGATACTAATGGTAATGAATAGTGATGAGCGGAATACGCCATATTCGATTTCGCGATATTTCGCGAATATTTCGAAGAATATTCGCGAATATTCGTTAATATCGAATATTCGTGATATTTTATAAAAAAAAAAAAAAAAAAAAATTGCGAATTTTCGCCAATGCGAATTTTCGCTAATGCGAATTTTCGCTAATGTGAAATTTCGCGATTTTTTTTTTTTTTTTTTTTTATAAAATATCACGAATATTCGATATTTACGAATATTCGGTATATTTTATATAAAAAAAAGGCGAAATTTCACATATGCGGTTGCGAATATTCGTTAATATCGAATATTCGTGATATTTGATAAAAAAAAAATTGCGAATTTTCGCTATTGCGAATTTTATTGCGCTTTTTTTTGCGAAATTTGAAAAATATCGAATATTCGAAATAGCGAATATTCGCCGCGATATTCGAGATATTCGCGAATACTCGAATATGCAATATTCGTAGCGAATATTCGCAATGCGAATATTCGTGAGCAACACTAGTAATGAAGTCTCAAGTGTGAAAGATGATTGTAGGTTGCTGGTAGATCAGGTCATGTATGGTATAGTCCCATTTGTTATAGATTCAGGTAAAGCCGTAAATCATGAAAGTTCAAAACATTAAGATTGGTAAACCACTGAAGTGTCTGTGTAGATGAAGTGTTGAACAGAAATAAAGGCAGTTCGTGTTTGCAGCTAGTTTCCTTATGAAAGGTACCTCTCCAAAAAGCACTGTGATAAAACTCTAATGCAAGCCTTACAAAAGTCCCTGCATGAACCAGGTGTATACCACCTTACCGTGTCCGCCGTTGTAGTGATGAGGTAACACTTTTGGTTCCTTTACTCACGGTGGTGGCTTGGGGGCTCTGCAGTGTGTCACAGGGGGAGATAGACTCCAATTTCGTGGTTACAACCAGTGAGGTATGGAGGTGAACGATGCACCGTTTCGCTGGACGTGATCGCGTAGCTTCTTCTGCTTCGTCCAGAAGAAGCTACGCGATCACGTCCAGCGAAACGCGTTGACGTCACGGGTCCCGGACGGCAGAGTGTTCGATTCCCCGGATCACTATGGAATAGGAGACAGAGTACGGAGAAACCAGCAGCTGGCAGCCGCTTGTGTATCAGACATCCCTCCTAGGGAACACGCGGTGCAGCGTTTACCTCCATACCTCACTGGTTGTAACCACGAAATTGGAGTCTATCTCCCCTGTGACACACTGCAGAGCCCCCAAGCCACCACCGTGAGTAAAGGAACCAAAAGTGTTACCTCATCCCTACAACGGCGGACACGGTAAGGTGGTATACACCTGGTTCATGCAGGGACTTTTGTAAGGCTCGCATTAGAGCTTTATCACAGTGCTTTTTGGAGAGGTACCTTTCATAAGGAAACTAGCTGCAAACACGAACTGCCTTTATTTCTGTTCAACACTTCATCTACACAGACACTTCAGTGGTTTACCAATCTTCATGTTTTGAACTTTTATGATTTACGGCTTTACCTGAATCTATAACAAATGGGACTATACCATACATGACCTGATCTACCAGCAACCTACAATCATCTTTCACACTTGAGCAGTGGACTGTCTGTTCACTGGTGTACCACTGCTTGTAAATAAAGAGACCATTCGGTCATTAGCTGATCTCAGCCACTTCACATTAGGTTGGGGGAGGTTCTTATGAATTTCTAAATACATTTATATATTTTTTATAGTAATGAGTATGGCCCGTTATTGCCAATAGTAGCTTCTTTTATCATCAGAGATCTTTTCGACTCTTGGAGATCTTTTGTTTGATAGTCCCCCCTCGTTTTGCCTACTTGTGTTGGCTACGGTAATAACCCCACACTGGGGGTGTGGCCTCTCCTCTATATATGAACCCCCTTTTTGCTTAACTTCACAGCAATTAACTGCCCTCTGTCATATTCATCGTTTGTTTTTATGCTTAATGTAAGCTTACCTGTAGTAAAAAGTCGATTATAAGGGTTTACAACTACTTTAACCATCTTGGGCATGGAGTTCACCAGAGCTTCACAGGTTGCAACTGCAGCCCTCTTCCACTCCTCCATGACAACATCACGGTGCTGGTGGATGTTAGAGACCTTGCGCTCCTCCACCTTCCATTAGAGCAGGGGTGTCAAACACAAGGCCCGCGGGCCGAATCCGGCCCTCCAAGCCATTTCATGTGGCCCTCGCCCTCCTCTGGTCCTCAAGACCCTTACTTTCTGCTTTAAAGCAATGCATCCAGCTTCTTCCCAGCAGCAGCTTAAGGAAAGGGGGGTGCACTGTGATGTAAGGGAGGGTGGGGGACTCAACTTCTGACGATGGGGTGGCATTTAACATCTAATGTATGGGGAGGGGATGCGCTGGACATCTAATCCTACAGATACAACCGGCCCTTTTGAGGGCAATCATGATGCTGATGCGGCCCGCTATGAAATCGAGTTTGACACCCCTGCATTAGAGGATACCCCACAGATGCTTAATAGGATTTAGGTCTGGAGACATGCTTGGCCAGTCCATCACTTTTACACTCAGCTTCTTTAACCACTTGCTTACTGGGCACATATACCCCCCTCCTGGCTTCTGCCCAGGTGAAATTTCAGCTTCCGGCACTGCGTCACTTTAACTGACAATTGCGAGGTCGTGCGACGTGGCTCCCAAACAAAATTGACGTCCTTTTTTCTTCACAAGTAGAGCTTTCTTTTGGTGGTATTTGATCGCCTGTGCGGTTTTTATTTTTTGCGCTATAAACAAAAAATGCGACAATTTTGAAAAAAAATACAATGTTTTTTACTTGTTGCTATAATAAATATCCCAATTAAAAAAAAAAAAACACATTTTTTTTCTCAGTTTAGGCCGATACGTATTCTTCTACTTATTTTTGATAAAAAAAAATCGCAAAAAGCGTCTGGTTTGCGCAAAAGTTATAGCGCCTACAAAATAGGGGACAGAATGTACAAGGGACACAGATCGGTCTCCTCTCCAGAGACAGGACGCTGTCTCTGTGTGAGCCAGCAATGAGAGATGATCTCATAGTTTACCTATGAGATCATCTCTCATTGGCCGTGCGTGGGGAACGCCCAAAGGGGCGTACTACAAAAGACGGCGGCTTGGAAATTCAGGTCCACGCTGTAGCCGTCATTCGTGGTTAACAAGGCAGTGGTTGTTTTGGAGGTGTGTTGTGTTTGGGGTCGTTATCATGTTGGAATACAACCCTGCGGCCCAGTCTCCGAAGGAAGGAGATCATGCTCAGCTTCAGTATGTCACAGTACATGTTGGCATTCATGGTTCCCTCAATGAACTGTAGCTCCCCAGTGCCGGCAGCACTTATGCAGCCCCAGACCATGACACTCCCACCACCATGCTTGACTGTAGGCAAAACACACTTGTCTTTATACCCCTCAACTGATTGCCACCACACACACTTGAAACCATCGGAACCAAATACGTTTATCTTGATCTCATCAGCCAACAGGATATGGTTCCAGTAATCCATGTCCTTAGTCTGCTTACCTTCAGAAAACTCTATAACTTTTCTACAGACTAAATAATATACACTAATTTGGGTTATTTTCACCAAAGAAATGAAGCAGACTACAGTTTGGCCTAAATTTATTAAAGATTATTTATTTGCAAAGTTTTATAAGAGAAACAATTAAAGATGCCTTTTTGAAAAAAAAAAAAAATGTGCTTTTTAATTTATTTAGCAAAAGAATAAAATAAAACAGTGGACATTAAATACCACCAAAAGAAATATGCCATTAAAGTCCAACAGCACCGAAAGCTGAAAATTGGTGTCGTGCTCGCCCCTTCCCTTGGAATACAGGAGAGTCAGGACAACCACTAACACACAGCTCCTTTCTCTATCTGCAACGTAGAGAGCGTCCTGACTCTCCCGTAGTCCAAGGGAGGGGGTGAGCACGACACTCCACACCAGGGAGAAAGCCTTGCATTACTGTGTGGAGTTACAGACAGAAGAACAGGAAGTGAGGATTTCTCAGAAGAAATAAGGACATTTAAAACAAAATGGAAGGATGAGGCAAGTGAAGGAAGACTGCACTACGGTAAAGAAAGTGTAATGTGTGCCTAGAATCCTTGGGTCTCTAACCAGCATTTAAACTTTTACAAAAGTGCTTGCAGGGACTTTATGGTACTCTGCACAAACATAAGGACTATAGTCTCTCTCTATTTGGCTTCAAACCATTAATATTCCTGACAGTATGCCCTTGGGTAATTTTTTTTTTACAAAGATTGTGCTTGGGTAGTAGGAATTGTCCCACCCAAAAGGAAATATTCAAATGTGCATATCATTTTTGATTCACACAAAAAAAAAATATATATATACACAGAAAAAGCGAAAAAAAAAAAAAAAAAGGTGATAGTAAAAACCTATTTTAATGACTGTATACTCGTTTTGGCAATTTTAATTATTGATAATGCCCAGTCCTAATTTATTTCTTTATTATGAAAATAAATATTTACATTCCTTACAAGTTATTTGGCAGATGGAGGACAAATGATCAGGTGTTGAATAGACATAATTTAAGGTGCTGTTAGTACAAACATCTTCTTTTCTGCAAGGTCTGTGGTTTCCACATCGCTAACCAGACCTTCCTTGAAGGAGTCTGTCATACATCAATGGTCGGAGCAATCAGTGCCAGACAATGGCATTTTAAAGGGAGGGGTTTATGGCACATGATATTAAAATACAAATGTGGCTCTGGTACAAACAATATGACACCCCTCAAAGATATTGTCTGTATGTTATGGATTTAAAAATAATATGTATAATGTTTTGTATATATTTTCTATCCCTCTTTGTTGCATTCTGGGGGGAAAAAAGTCATAAAAAGAAAAAACAATGCATTTAAAAAAAAAGAGAAAATAATGATCATACTGGAGTAAAAGACACCTGCCCACAGGGCCGTCTTTACCGCAGGGCAAAAGGGGGCAGCTGCCCAGGGCCCTGTCATTGTTGAGGGGCCCAAAGCAGCTGCCCCTTGGCATGGGTAGTCCTGGACCTAGAGCATGGGGAAGCCAGAGCCCAGGAGGGGAAAGAGTTCCCTGACCACCAGAATGTGAGGAGTGGCAGGCACAACCCCGATGTGTCAGCGCCACCCAGAGTCTGGATTCTTGCAAACTCCGACAGACAGGGACTGCTACCCTGCTCTTCCCTTGACTGCAAGCTCCGACAGTGGCCCGGACAACATGTGGATCGTGCCCCCCCCGATGACTGGCGAGGGGTGCATGCTGCCAGGGACGTCTACCCTGCTCTCCCCTCCTCTGCAAGCTCCAACAGCGGCCCGGAGGACAGGCAGATCGGGCCCTCCCAGGACCGGCGGGGGGTGCATGCTGCCAGGAACTGCTATCCTGTTCTGCCTTCCTCTGCAAGCTCCGACAGCGGTCTGGAGGACAGGTGGATCGCTGCCCCTACCCCCCCCTGGACCGATGGGGGGTTGCATGCTGCCAGGGACAGTCCGTGGTCTAGGAAGGATCCGCTGGAAGGATCAGAGCACCCCCGTCCGCTGGTGAACGTCCTATGGAATGAGGTACCAGGCAACATACACAACACCAATACACAGACTGACAGGGGGTGCACAGAAGGGACTGCAGCCAGGGCTAAAGACCCCCCTATCATTCTCTATCCCCCTTCTCTCATCCCCCAATCCCCCCTCTCTCATCCCACAATCCCCTCTTTCTAATCCCCAATCCCTCCTCTCTAATCCCCAATCCCTCCTCTCTAATCCCCATTCCTCCCTCTCTAATCCCCAAACCTCTCCTCTCTCATCCCACAATCCCCTCTTTCTAATCCCCAATCCCTCCTCTCTAATCCCCAATCCTCCCTCTCTAATCCCTAATCCCCCCTCTCTCATCCCAAATCACCTCTTTCTCATCCCTAATACCCCTTCTCTCTTCCCCCAATCCCCTTTCTCTTGTCCCCCAATCCCCTCTCTCATCCATCATCCCCTCTCTCATCCCCTCTTTCTCATCCCCAATTCCCCCTCTCTAATCCTCAACCCCCCTCTCTAATCCTCAATCCCCTTATTCTCATCCCCCAATCCCCTGTTTCTCATCCCCAATCCCCCCTCTCTGATCCCCAATCCCCCCTCTCTGATCCCCAACCCCCTCTCTCATTCTCAATCTCCTCTTTCTCATCCCCAATCCCCCACTCTAATCCCCTCTGTCATCCCCAACCCCCCTCTCTTAGCCCCAATCCCCTCTTATTCTCTCTCATTCCCAACCCCCCTCACTCTCATCCCCCTTACTCTCCCATCCCCATTCCCTCCCCTCTCTCATCCCTAACTGCCCTCTCTCTCATCCTCCTTTCTCTCTCATCCCCAATCCCCCCCTTTCTCTCATCCCCAACCCCCCTCTCTCATCCATAATCACCTTTCTTTGACCCACCCTCTCTCTCACCCTTCTCTCTTTCACCCACTTCTCTCTCTCTAACCCCCCACTGATCACAACCTTCAATCCCCCCATGCCACTGATACCAATCCACCTCTCACCACCACCACTGCCCACACCCCCTTAGCCCTGGCAACCAATGGGTTATGATGTGCAGCAACCAAAACCAGCCAAAATGATGTGCTGAAACTAATCAGTGAGCAGTAATGTTGTGCTTTAACCTCTGGCAACCAATCACAATTGCTGCCTGATCTGCTGCACTAAACTGTTTTGGAGTTTAGCTGCTATTTACTGTTTTTCAAAGGACGTGGAGAGCAAAATTGCATTGGGGTGGGGGGCCCAAAGAAAATGTTTGCCCAGGGCCCAATCAATATTAAAGACTGCCCTGCCTGCACACATATCCTAACAGTGCATATGAATTATCTGTCCAATATATTTATAAGTGAATTTTTTTTGCAACCATTAGTGCAGGTGCTCACCAGGTGCTTGCTTGTATGTCCATTAGTACAAACATCCTCACAAAATAAAAGTACGAAAAGTTCCTGGACATTTCTGCCATATGGGAAGAGCCCATTTATTTTAACGCCCCTTTTTCTCTATTATGTTTGCAATTTGAAATGTATTTAAAAGTAGTATTGAAGAAAGAGGAAAGAAGAATACAAAAGCACAATCAACTTCTTTCAGATTTATTCCTATGTTTTATGCCGGTCCATGAACATGCATCCTACTAATGTGAATCTGTGTTTGATATAGAATTTTTTGGAGTCTAGAGACATTTTTGTCAATCCCCTGTATGTTTGGGCATTTGAATTAAACGGCTTAATTCACTAAAGTGATGTAAATTTAATAAGGTGCAGAGGAATTTAAAAACATTGGATCATTGATTTTTACACCTTAGTAAATCTGGCTCCTCAGAAAAAGTGAAACACCTATTCATGCAAAATAACAGATCCTTACTTGCCTGAACTATTATCCATTCCAGATTAGAGGGGGCAAACATATTCCTACTGGGTGCCCCGCAGAAATGGGTCCACAAGCTCCAGGTGGTGCAGAACCACACTGCTCGCTTTGTACTTGGTCTAGCGAGACGAGATCACATTAGCCTGGCTAGGAGATCACTTCATTGGCTCCCTATCGAGCAGAGAGTGATCTTTAAAACGCTCTGTATTTTCTTCCGTGCATACTGGGGACAGGGTCCCAAGTATTTACACAGTCTGTACCTACGCGTCCATTAAGATCTAAGACCCAACACTTAGCCATAGTTGTTCCGTCTAAACTTTCTTCCATGGGAGGCAAACGACTTCAGAGTAGGGGTGCCATGCTGTGGAATGCCCTCTCCATGGAACTGAAGATGACACCCGACCTGCTCCTCTTCAGAAAAAAACTGAAGACGGAGCTGTTCGCCCAGGCTTACGGATAAATTTGGTTTAATTTTTTCTCCATACACTCCGCCACCTCATTGAAGGGGCCATTCCTGCCACTGTAGTGATTACGACCCCGAAATGGCCCTGACTATTCAGACACTAATGATGTCATGTACCTTTTCTCTAGATTTCTTTGTCTCTTTTTCTTTTCTCATATTTTCTTATGCTCCACTGCCCTTTCCTCTTGATTAACTAAGGGCCAGAAACCCCTTTTCCCTCTTCCACCCTCTCTTCTTACTATTTTTCCTTCCATACCGTGGATTGATTCAAGGTAACATCTCACCAGTGGCGCTTAGACACTCACTCCCCAGTGGGTATTTGGCGCCTAACTAAGCTCAAAAATCTATCAATCACTCCAAATGTGAAATGTCGCCTTTATTAACCTTTTATTGAATCCAATATGAATTTACAATTTTAGATGGCAATTCTCTATTTTAAGAATTCAATAATGAACGAATTACAATAAAACCTTGTTTTTCAAGCATATATCATTCCAGAAACATGCTTGTAATCCAGAGCACTTGTATATGAAAGCATTTTTTTTACAGGGTATAAAAGAGAAGAGAGGCACCGCTAAGTGTAGCAATAAGTTGCTAAATGTTGTACCTTCATTAAATGTAACCATATTGCTACACTTAGAGGCTCCTCTCTTCTTTTATATACTCAGTTGTGACATGACGTTACACTTATATCAAGACATCGCGATTGTATATCAAGGCAGAATTTATTAAAACATTTTGCTTGTCTTGCAAAACGCTCTCAAACCAAGTTACTCTCAAAGCAAGGTTTTATTGTACCTATAAAATTGTTTAATCTAGAAATGGCCATAGTAAGAATTAGCTAATATGCATAATTTGAGCTGGGTAAACTTGCACAAAATATTGACTGGTCAGGCACAACATTTATTACACCATGTAGTAACAATTTGCAAATCACAATGTAGGCATAATTGCTCTACTTATTAATGGGTTTTGAAGGGTAAAAGTTCAGATAGCAGGAAGTAAATACACATGAGAAAAATGAGGGAACTGATTGAAATTTCCCAACCTAGCCAGAATGAAGAGTAGGTCCTAAGGGTATAGTTGTTTTCATAAATTACTAGACCTTTAGTGTAGGATAAACTTGTACCAACATACAAAAAGTAACATGTTTTTCAAATGCTGACATTATAAACTATTTTCATAGAATACATTTGCATGTTCATTATACTAATTTTAGGTTTTATTAATTGGTTGTCCTAATACTTAGGTCATTTAACTGCAGCAGTCATGATGAGACACTTCCCAATGACACCCGTTAATGACGCCTTTCCTCATTTTACATGTATTTGTCCTCTGAATGGTCAGGAAGAAAAATAAAGCTTGCTTTGGAGTTTCCTGTGATCCTTCCAAAGTGATGACACAGAAATCCCCCTGGAGCTCAATTGTCCCTCACTTACTTCCCCAACTTCTATACTGCACAGTTGGCATCGTGTTGCAGAGGTATTGTATTTTTGCAATATGTGTTATTATTTCCTCATCAGCATGGAACTATTCATACATTAAGATATTTAATAAAATGTATGTGATCACACTGGGACTCATAACTCCTAAAATTGAGGCTTTGCGTAAATAACGTTCAAGAAAAGACAGATAGAATGTCTTGCTACGGGAGGATGACTGGAGCTTGCTGACTAGGCCCTGATGCTTTTCTACTCATAAATCATGGTCAAGGACTGACCTACTTGACCAATTAACCAGTAGGGATTGTATATCAAGTACTTAAGTATATCATTCTACAAACAGGTGCAGATTGCAGTTCCAGCTGCCTTTCCATCCATGCATCAAGGTCTACAGTGAAATGTAGCTTTATTCTTTAGAGACTTGACTTAATGTCAGAGAAAAGCTAATCACAGACACTGGATCATCTACTAAAACTAAAATATGCATCTATTGTCTGTTTTTATCTATCAGATTTAGAGAAGAACTTCATGAAAAAAAAATCTGCATGCATATACCTTTAATGGAAAATGTATAAACCTTAAAGTTAAAGCATGACTCCATGAAAAAAAAAATGTTCCCGTGCAGTTGGGCTGCGCCTGCACTGCATGAGTTAACTGCTCGTTTTTTTGTCTATGGGTGAGGAGAGCGGAGATATACTTACCTAATTGGCTGATCATTTGAGTACAAGACCAGTCCCTGCCATTACTGCCCCACTTGCACGCTAGCAGTCTTGTAAATGGACTATTCCTGTTGTCATCACGCCCATAGACCGGCTCTGGATATGAGGACGGCAGGAACAGTCCACCGCTGGATGTTGGGGGGACGACTGTTTTCTGGAGGATTGAAGGATCGGGTTAGTATTGCCTTTAATTGCGCCCCTGGACAAAATGAGCAGTTAACCCATGCAGTGCAGGCGCATCACCACTGCACGGGAACATTTTTTTTTTTCATGGAGTCATGCTTCAACTTTAAGGTTTATACCTTTTCCATTAACAAATTATAATATCAGCATGGCCAGTAAATGCATCTATAGTTATTTTTATAAGTTATATAAAAATGTTATAAGTTATTTTTATTTTTATTTTCCTCTTCTTTACTATATGATCAGTATAAAACCCCAAAATGTTATTTTAGCATTATTTTAGTCAGATCATTATGAAATGTTACATACTAACCATTTTTTTCCTAATTCCAGCCAGCAGGTGGAGAGGTTTACGCTTGTCCACCAAGTTATACTATCTGATTTGTTGAATAAAAGCCTGCTGTTTACAGGACTCATGAATGAGTAAAAATTAGTAAAAATTGTGACTTGCCTCCTCTCCTCCATGCCTGTTCAGATGGCTATGTATTGGATTTCAGTTATATACAGTTATGCCTTGTACACACGATCGGATTTTACATCTGGATAAACTCAGACGGATTTTTCCGACAGAATTCCGTTCAAGCTGTCTCATACCAAATTCCGACCGTCGAGAACACGGTGACGTACAATACTACGACGAGACGAGAAAAATGAAGTTCAATGCTTCTGAGCATGTGTCGACTTGATTTTGAGCATGCATGTTTTTTCCTCCGTCTGAATTCCCTACAGACAAACATGTTCTTATTCTAAATTCCGACGGGAAAAAGTCAGATGGGGCACACACACGGTTGGAATATCCGATGAAAAAATTCCGTCTGACCTATTCCATCGGAAATTCCGATCGAGTGTACAAGGCATAAGGATCCATGCACACTGGCTTAAAGAACGCTGCTTCTACAGGAGTTTTGTGTTTTGTCTGTAGAAGCAGTTGCCTATGCACATTAGGACGATTAGAGACAAATTTTGAGCACAGCGTTTAGAGGCAGGAAAAAAAACTTCTGGTTTGCATTTCTGATTGGAGCATTCTGGCACAAAAAATGCTAAACTCTGCTAAGCTGTGTACAAAAATGCTCTATATGAGCGTTTTTTGCTGCCAGGGGAACTGTTGTTTGTTTTGTCCAGTGTGCATGGAGCCTAAGCCTAAAAGTAAGCAGATTATGCTACTCCTTTCTAGATAATGCTTTGTGAATCCTGTTTCATAGGTACAAAATGCATCTTTGCCTAAGTAGACAAAAAATCCTTGCACCGGCCCTAGGAAGATTCACTTAAAGCGGGATTCCACCCATGATTTTTTTTTTAAAGTCAGCAGCAGCAGTGGTTAAGATGACTATTGGTGTTTTCTTTAGTTCAGCCCATAAGCCGAAGGAACTAATTAACAGATTTCTTCATCCACACAAGAGAGGTAGATGAAGGAATTATTTTTGCATTCTGACAGTGGTTTCCGCTGCTGTCGAAATACACTGATCAGTGGCTACAGACACTGATTGAGAAATTGTTTCAACTTGTCTGTTTGACAGAAGTTGATGTAAGTTGAACAGAGTGGGCCACACACTGAGCGAAAATTGGTTGGTTCCTGCTGAGCAGACTGAATTTCAATCCATCTATGGCCAGCTTTAGCCTGGGTTCACACTTGTCCGACAAATGCTCCGACATTGGGGGCTAATGTTGCACGACGTGTGAAAATCAATGTTTCCCTATGGGAGCTGTCTTAACTGGTCCGACACAAGTCGGTCCGACTTTGAAAATGCTCCCTGTACTACTTTGATCCGACTTTGATCCTACTTCCACCTATTGAATATCATTGAAGTCGGATCAAAGTAGGATCCTTGTTCTTACCATCTGACTTTTGACATCCGACATGGTGATTACAACAGCAGTAAAAGCAATGTATCTCACACTGGGATTGTTTTGATTGGTCAAAGAACAAGTCAGACTATCACAAGATTCAGAGAAAAGTGTAATCCTGTTCTTGAAAGTTGGATGGATGTAGGACCAATGTAGGATCAATGTAGGACTGATGTCGCAGAGCAAAGTAGGATGAAAGTTGTATCACTGTCCTGTAGTATCAGTGTGAACCCAGCCTTAGTCCCTCATCAGGACACTGATAGCAACATGTAAAAAGATAAGGGAATCTTAATCCATTCATTCTCTAATATGTTGCCTCCCCATTGCTCTTACATACCCTTTAGCATAAATAGCACTCTAAATATGCACTCTAAATATGCAAAGGTCCAACTCCTGTGTGTAAATGAGCAGCTGCTAAGCCTGGTAAGAAGGAACTATCTCCCCCGACAATGTCTAGAGCAGTGGACACTAGAGGGTGACATCACTGTTGTAGTTAATTCCTCCTGGTTGTTGGCTCTGCACATTACACAGAGGATGCAGAGCTGTATGGTCACATCACTGCATGTAAAATGTTTAAATAAAAGGAATTTACATTGCACTCTGTATTAAAATGTATACAGTGTAACAGGGAGCCTGGATATCAGTCGGTAATCCTTATTATATGAGGATAAAATATCAATGGATGGTGTGCGGGGTACATACTACTCTTGTATGTACCCCACACACCATCCATTGATATTTTATCCTCATATAATAAGGATTACCGACTGATATCCAGGCTATCCTTGAAACCACCTGCTCCACAGTGTACACCATTTAGGTGTCTTTTTCAGACCTGGTAAGAGGTTTTTTTTGTATCACATATATCATTTTTGGTTTTACTTTCTCTCCACTGCCCTCTCCGTCCTCCTTCCTTTTTTTGTAGGAGGGCTGTTTTTTTTTTTTGGGGGGGGCTAATATCAATATTTATTATTTAATTATTATCATACATATAGGGGCTTCAATTTTCCCTTGTTCTCTGGTCTGTACTGGCGAAGTCGTCCCCACGGGCTCCCCAGACTCTTTTGTTTCTGCTGGACCGCTATACCAGTTGCATATTTTACAAGGTAAAACAGATGTACACTTTATTACCTTTATCTATGCAGGGATAGACGTGCGATTACATTTTTTTTTTTTTTTTTTTAAATAAGTCTTGAAATTATGAAACACAGTTGGGCACCATGTAAAATCTTCTGTAGTTATACACGCTTTATTGTAATTTAACACGTTTGCATTACTGTGAATGCTCTAGGCTAATGACACCATGCTTTTTGTGCATTATACAAGATGCAGCCCCTATCGGTATTGTATTTACTGTTTTTGTATTATCATTGCATGAACAAAATTGAAACTGTATGTTTGAAAATTGTTTTCTAAGACACCATTTTATTTATTTATTTATTTATTATCTTCTTTGTGTGACAGCTCAAAGACCCCGATGAAGCGGGGTTACCCGCAAAACGCGTATGCCTCATTCATGATAAACTTTCAGGATCCACACACCCTGGACAAAAGAAACAGTCATGAACTGTAATTTGCAATAAACTGTGATTAATCCACTGTTTTTAATAATTCCATCTACGGATGGTGAATAAATCTTTTTCTATGCTTTTTAAATAAAAATTTCTGTGAAATGTTTTAATTTCACATCATATCGTTTATACTTTCATACTTTGCAGGGACGGTGCCTCTTTGGAGTAATAATTATCTTATGTGTACCCCCACCCCCATATATGACATTCTCTAAAAGCTAGTTCTCTTACTGACATTTTATTACAGATATTTATATACAATTTATGCAGCACTTTACGTTCATAAAAGTGCCTTCCTTCAATTAACTTACATTCTAAAGCCCCTATCTTACATACATACTAAAGTCAATTTAGACAGGAGCAAATGAACCTACAAAATAACCAGGAAAGCACAGGAAGAACATGCAAACTCTTTGCAGGTAGCTTAGATCTGGGATTTGAACGGAAAATGTCAGTGCTGCAAGACAGGATAGCTAACCACTTGGGCACTATGCTGCCATTGTCAAGCTAACCCAGTGTCTACAGTACTTTCTGGATTACCCACCTGCAATAAGTAGGCATATTGGGAAACTTGACTTTGCTTGCCTCATGCATGTTTCAGGTTTCAGGTCAGTGTCTCAAAGAATTGAATTTAAAACCAGCTAGGCCCTCCGAGAAAGGGATCAGTATTAGCAGCCCTTATGTTTGTCCCAAGCTAGGTTTCCTGTACATTCCAAAAGTAACATAATCATTTCATCTTGATTTCCCCTGTAACATCTATGTAGTAATTACAACAGTTTTAATTGAGTTCATATGCAGCTTACTAATAGCTCTTCACACTGCACTCCTCCATCCTCTACATGTAGATGGGGTCAGCTATGCAGCTTGTCCTCTCGGTGCTCTGATCTGACGAATCAGCACTATGTCAGGAATGGCTGATAATAAATAGTTGTCTAGAAGACCTTTATTCTTCAGTATCCAAATAAATCAGAGTCACTTTTCTGCAGCTACTCATTTGCCAGTTCTGCTTGAACGGGTGAACTGCTAGACCTCCAATGAAGCTGCTCTAATCCCAAAGCTCTGCTTAGCTGAGTCTGGAGAAGACTGCCATGTAGGACTCTTGTTTCCTGGTCTATTCTGTCTGTAAGACTATAATGGTAATAATTTCAAAGCTGATTGTTGTATATTGTTTATTAGATAAATTATATAGACCAGTGGTCATGGATATAGGCTCAATGATTTGGGAAAATTTGCTTTCATTGTGAATATTCGCCAAAGTGAAAACTCCAAATTTTGCTCTTAAAGTGGACTATGCAGTAAAATGCAAGGTCATTTAACACTGTCCGGACCCACTACCCTTTCACAAAACTGCTACTATTAGTAGGTGTAAAATGTACTTCTAAAGGAAAAGGTTAGGATTTATACTTACATCACACAATCATCTGCCTGTGGTGCCTAGCTGAGGATGATGTCACATTCCTTTTGGTGAGATTCTTGGGGAATACAGAATCTCACTCTTCCAATGGACTGGAGTGTCTTATTGTGAGATGCCAAATACTCTGCTTTCCCCAGAAATCTTCCTGGAAGGATAGTGACGTTGTGATGCACAAGACAGGGGTAAGGAAGGTATATTGTAATATTATATTTTACACACCTACCTAAGTGATTTGTAAAGCGGGAGGGGGTCTGGCAAAATGAGTGGATCTTTCAATGCACAGTAAGATCCACTTTAAGCTGAGTAGGCAAAAATTGCTTAAAAGTTCTCCTCTTTTTTAAATTTATGTAAAGGGTATATTTGTGTGGACACTCGAACACACACACTCACTAGATTAAATAAAGCCTCATACACACGATCAGACTTCAAACAAACTTTTTTGTGGATTTTTTGTTTGAAGGACGTTGGCCGTGAACATGGTATGCATACACACGGCAGCACTTTTTTAGCGAACTTTTCCAAAATCACATGGTTTTTCAGCTCCTTCTCGCCACCCTCTGGTTAACTTCTGTTATGTTGTCTGATCTTTTGCATTGATTCTGAGCATGCGTGTTTGTACTTTGGACTTAAGTCCGATGAATTTCTGTACACACGGCAGGACTTTTCACCATAGAACTTTTGTTGCCAAAAAGTTTGTCTGTTTGCAGAGAGAACTTTTGTCTGATGAAAACTAAAAAAGTTTGTCCGATGGAGCGTACACACGGTCTGATTTTTTGAAAAACCTGGTCATTTTGAAGTTTGTTTTCAAAAAGTCACATCGTGTGTATGGGCCTTAACACTAAATTAACCTAGATGACCCTTAACACACCCCTATACATTTAATTTACTTCATGTAGTGTTCCCCTCCTTTTTTTTTCTCTGAATGTGTGTATTTATTAACCCCGAGGAGCTATTTATTATTATTATGCATGATTAATATATTACCAAAAAGAGGGAAGACAGTACAATATGATTCAATACAAAAGGAATTAGAGGGTCCTGCTCTTGAAGCTTACAATCTAAAGCCCATTACTCCCTAAAAACCAACTTTAATTTTACCTTCTATTTTGACTTCAATGCACTTCAAAGAAACTGCAGAATTTTGCTGAAAATTTTTGATTCATGCTGACATTTTGCAGAAAAAAACCCCGCAAAATGTAAATGTAAATATACTGAATATCCAGTATATACAGATATAAAATCTATAAACTCATAATAACTAGGGTTGTCCCGATACCACTTTTTTAGGACCGAGTACAAGTACCGATATGTTTTTTCAAGTAGTCGTCGATACCGAATACCGATACTTTTTTTAAATATGTCCCCAAATGCAGCCATGTCCCCCACATATTGCAGCCATGTCCTGTCCCCCACATATTGCAGCCATGTCCTGTCCCCCACATATTGCAGCCATGTATGTCCCCCACATATTGCAAGCCATGTATGTCCCCCACATATTGCAAGCCATGTATGTCCCCCACATATTGCAAGCCATGTATGTCCCCCATATTGCAAGCCATGTATGTCCCCCATACCCGTAGCTATGATGCCGCCGCCGCATACCGCCGTTAATCCCCCTGCATTATAGCGTAGCGTGCATTACAAGCTTTTGTTTTGAATACTTGTAAATGCCCGCGCCGCCATGTATAGACACTCCCCTTCTCGGGGATCTGTCCAATACCGAGCAAGGGGGAGTGTCCCACGCCCGTAACATCACCACTCCCCCTTGCTCGGTATTGGACGGATCCCCGAGAAGGGGAGTGTCTATACATGGCGGCGCGGGCATTTACAAGTATTCAAAACGAAAGCTTGTAATGCACGCTACGCTATAATGCAGGGGGATTAACGGCGGTATGCGGCGGCGGCGGCATACGTGGGGGACATATCATAGCTACAGGTATGAGGGACAGGACATGGCTGCAATATGAATTATTCTATTTTGGTATCGGGGGTATTTGCAGGAGTACAAGTACTCCCGCAAATACTCGGCATCGGTCCCGATACCGATACTAGTATCGGTATCGGGACAACCCTAATAATAACCTATATCACTTTTCTTTGTGGATAAAAGAGTACATTAAAGTGAAGTCCTCCCTCCACATACTGCCATGTTATTGAAATCTTTTTAAGTGAAACAAGTTTACTTACCTGTACTACAGGCTTCTTTACTGTTTGTATTTCACAGTGCCACTGGTCCGTCTTGCAGGTGCTCCCCTTCTCGTGCCACCATTAAAAAAATAACTAAGGGCAGGCTCTTTTCTTGCTCTCTGCAGTGATCCACTAATGAAGTCTGCATCAGATCTCCTGCATGCATATTACAAGATCTGCCTTACCATTAGCCATGGCAGCTTAGAAACAATGCCAAAATCACACTAGATCACTGAAGGAGCATTTACAGGCATGGGCATCCGCTGACATTTTTTCAGGGGGGGGGGGGGGGGGGGGCACTTTGGCAGCGGCGATACAGTCGCATTTAACCCTTTCTTCAAACTTCAAGCTTAAAAATGCCCCACTAACGGCCGAATAGCGCAGCTAAAACGATGGTAAAGTGCTGCTTTTTAGTGGCGCTTTACCGTTAACGTGGCCAGCTGGCAGTGTGAAATAGCTCTTGAGATAATTCAGCTTCACTCAATGCCCATATAAATATAGCCTTGAGAATGTACAGACCCCCCTTCAGCACAGACCCCCCATTCTGCACAGACCCCACCATTCAGTACAGTTGGACCCCCCATTATGCACAGACCCCTCCATTCAGCACAGATGACCCCCCTTCAGCACAGACCCCCCCATTCCGCACAGACCCCCTCCATTCAGCACAGACCCCCCCTTCAGCAAAGATGGACCCCCTTTAAGCACAGACCCCCCTTCAGCACAGATGGACTCCCCATTCAGCACAACCTCCCCTTCAGCACAGACGGACCCCCCTCCTTATCCCATTCAGTACTTCAGATAAGCCATCAGCACGGCACAGGCAGCAGGTTCCCTCCCCCTCTGTACACATAAACACAGGAGGGGGAGGCAGCTTCACTCTGCTCGCAGTGCCTGTGTGATATGCGGCCCAGGACTGCTCAGACAGCCTGCGGCCACGAGACTCTTCAGCAGCTTCTTGATTTTCCAGGGGGGGTCATTTGCCCCCCTTGCCCTATGGAGCGGACACCCATGTTTACAGAGTCAGTATAATAAAAAATAAAGCATTTCCCCAAAATCTCACTGCTTACAAACAAGATTTTTCTGTAAGGCGCTTGTGATGTAACCTTTCCAGGGGACAACTGGCTCTGGCTACTTCACCAATATCCAGAAATGAAGAAGTGAAATTCAAAAGAATGTCAGCAAAAAACTAAAATTATGCTTTATGGGAATACATAATTTGCCCAAGTGTGTTTTTATTCGAACGCAGGAAAGGTGCTGCATATATCCAAGTACAACTACTTTAGCCTGCTGGATACTCCACCTGCATCTCCCTAGGTGTGGAACATTGTGACTTTAGGCTAGTGCATTTTTTGAGCCTCACTGTCCGTGTGCATGAGTGCTGAGATTTGTGCAGTGTATGCACTAGGTCCACTTTAACATTATATATATATATATATTAGGGCTGTGGAATTTAAAGTTTAATTCCTTGATTAATCGTAATTTTTTTTTGATCGATCAAAATTCTTTTGATCGGTACTAGTAATGCAACAGCTCGTAAATGATCCGTGATCTTAACGGGTCACCATATGTGGATCGGCACACCACGTGATCCGCGCAGCTCTGCTGCTGCCCCGGCCATGGAAAAGGCTGTGGCTTCGGTCTAGCTCCCGGAGCTGCGGCCATCTTGGTCCACCCGGCGGCGGCCTAGGTGAGCCTAGAGCAGTGCACTGATGTCATCACCCGGCCTCAACTGCTTGTGTTCGGCCGGCTTCTCTGGTAAGACTAAGCAAGCACTAATCTTCCTATACAGTGGGGGAGATGTGGACCATATTACAGTGGGGAGATGTCTGTGGATTACAGTGGGGGAGATGTCTGTGGATATTAAAGTGGGGGAGATGTCTGTGGATATAACAGTGGGGGAGATGTCTGTGGATATTACAGTGGGGGAGATGTCTGTGGATTACAGTGGGGGAGATGTCTGTGGATATTACAGTAGGGAGATGTCTGTGGATATTACAGTAGGTGAGATGTCTGTGGATATTACAGTGGGGGTGATGTCTATGGATATTACAGTGGGGGAGATGTCTGTGGATATTACAGTGGAGATGTCTGTGGATATTACAGTAGGGGGGATGTCTGTGGATATTACAGTGGGGGCGATGTCTGTGGATATTACAGTAGGGAGATGTCTGTGGATATTACAGTGGGTGAGATGTCTGTGGATATTACAGTGGGGGAGATGTCTGTGGATATTACAGTGGGGATGTCTGTGGATATTACAGTGGGGGAGATGATCTCTGTGGATATTACAGTAGATGTCTGTGGATATTACAGTGGGGGAGATGTCTGTGGATATTACAGTGGGGGAGATGTCTGTGGATATTACAGTGGGGAGATGTCTGTGGATATTACAGTGGGGGAGATGTCTGTGGATATTACAGTGGGGAGATGTCTGTGGATATTACAGTGGGGGAGATGTCTGTGGATATTACAGTGGGGTCTGATTGTGGACAGTGGGGAGATGTCTGTAGATATTACAGTGGGGGAGATGTCTGTGGATTACAGTGGGGAGATGTCTGTGGATATTACAGTGGGGCAGATGTCTGTGGACATTACAGTGGGGGAGATGTCTGTGGTTATTACAGTGGGGAGATGTCTGTGGATATTACAATGGAGGAGATGTCTGTGGATATTACAGTCTCTGTGGATATTACAGTGGGGGATGTCTGTGGATATTACAGTGTCTGTGGATTACAGTGGGGAGATGTCTGTGGACTACAGTGGGGAGATGTCTGTGGATATTACAGTGGGGGAGATGTCTGTGGTCAGTGGGGGAGATGTCTGTGGATATTACAGTGGGGGAGATGTCTGGATATTACAGTGGGGGAGATGTCTGTGGATATTACAGTGGGGGAGATGTCTGTGGATTACAGTGGGGGAGATGTCTGTGGATATTACAGTGGGGAGATGTCTGTGGATATTACAGTGGGGGAGATGTCTGTGGATATTACAGTGGGGGAGATGTCTGTGGATATTACAGTGGGGGAGATGTCTGTGGATATTACAGTGGGGAGATGTGTCTGTGGATTACAGTGGGGGAGATGTCTGTGGATATTACAGGGGGAGATGTCTGTGGATATTACAGTGGGGAGATGTCTGTCTACATAGATAAAGTCTGGGATATTACAGGAGATATTACAGTCTGTGGATATTACAGTGGGGATATTACAGATGTCTGTGGATTACAGTGGGGAGATGTCTGTGGATATTACAGTTGGGGGATGTCTGTGGATATTAAAGTAGGGAGATGTCTGTGGATATTACAGTGGGTGAGATGTCTGTGGATATTACAGTGGGGGAGATGTCTGTGGATATTACAGTGGGGGTGATTGTGGATATTACAGTGGGGGTGATTGTGGATATTACAGTGGGGGAGATGTCTGTAGATATTACAGTGGGAGAGATGTCTGTAGATATTACAGTGGGGGAGATGTCTGTGGATATTACAGTGGGGGAGATTGTGGATATTACAGTGGGGGAGATGTCTGTTGATATTACAGTGGGGGAGATGTCTGTGGATTACAGTGGGGGAGATGTCTGTGGATATTAAAGTGGGGGAGATGTCTGTGGATATAATAGTGGGGGAGATGTCTGTGGATATTACAGTGGGGGAGATGTCTGTGGATTACAGTGGGGGAGATGTCTGTGGATATTACAGTAGGGAGATGTCTGTGGATATTACAGTGGGTGAGATGTCTGTGGATATTACAGTGGGGGTGATGTCTATGGATATTACAGTGGGGGAGATGTCTGTGGATATTACAGTGGGGGTGATGTCTGTGGATTACAGTGGGGGCGATGTCTGTGGATATTACAGTTGGGGGATGTCTGTAGATATTACAGCAGGGAGATGTCTGTGGATATTACAGTGGGTGAGATGTCTGTGGATATTACAGTGGGGGAGATGTCTGTGGATATTACAGTGGGGGTGATTGTGGATATTACAGTGGGGGAGATGTCTGTGGATATTACAGTGGGTGAGATGTCTGTAGATATTACAGTGGGGGAGATGTCTGTGGATATTACAGTGGGGGAGATGTCTGTGGATATTATAGTGGGGGTGATTGTGGATATTACAGTGGGGAGATGTCTGTAGATATTACAGTGGGGGAGATGTCTGTGGATTACAGTGGGGAGATGTCTGTGGATATTACAGTGGGGCAGATGTCTGTGGACATTTCAGGGGGGGAGATGTCTGTGGATATTACAGTGGGGAGATGTCTGTGGATATTACAATGGAGGAGATGTCTGTGGATATTACAGGGGGGGATGTCTCGGCCGGCTTCTCTGGTAAGACTAAGCAAACACTAATCTTCCTATACAGTGGGGGAGATGTGGACCATATTACAGTGGGGAGATGTCTGTGGATTACAGTGGGGAGATGTCTGTGGATAACAGTGGGGGAGATGTCTGTGGATATTAAGGTGGGGGAGATGTCTGTTGATATAACAGTGGGGGAGATGTCTGTGGATATTACAGTGGGGAGATGTCTGTGGATTACAGTGGGGGAGATGTCTGTGGATATTACAGGGGGGAGATGTCTGTGGATATTACAGCGGGGAGATGTCTGTGGATTACAGTGGGGGAGATGTCTGTGGATATTACAGTGGGGAGATGTCTGTGGATTACAGTGGGGGAGATGTCTGTGGATATTACAGGGGGAAGATGTCTGTGGATATTACAGTGGGGAGATGTCTGTGGATTACAGTGGGGGAGATGTCTGTGGATATTACAGTGGGGGTGATGTCTGTGGATTACAGTGGGGGCGATGTCTGTGGATATTACAGTTGGGGGATGTCTGTAGATATTACAGCAGGGAGATGTCTGTGGATATTACAGTGGGTGAGATGTCTGTGGATATTACAGTGGGGGAGATGTCTGTGGATATTACAGTGGGGGTGATTGTGGATATTACAGTGGGGGAGATGTCTGTGGATATTACAGTGGGTGAGATGTCTGTGGATATTACAGTGGGGGAGATGTCTGTGGATATTACAGTGGGGGAGATGTCTGTGGATATTATAGTGGGGGTGATTGTGGATATTACAGTGGGGAGATGTCTGTAGATATTACAGTGGGGGAGATGTCTGTGGATTACAGTGGGGAGATGTCTGTGGATATTACAGTGGGGCAGATGTCTGTGGACATTTCAGGGGGGGAGATGTCTGTGGATATTACAGTGGGGAGATGTCTGTGGATATTACAATGGAGGAGATGTCTGTGGATATTACAGGGGGGGATGTCTCGGCCGGCTTCTCTGGTAAGACTAAGCAAACACTAATCTTCCTATACAGTGGGGGAGATGTGGACCATATTACAGTGGGGAGATGTCTGTGGATTACAGTGGGGAGATGTCTGTGGATAACAGTGGGGGAGATGTCTGTGGATATTAAGGTGGGGGAGATGTCTGTTGATATAACAGTGGGGGAGATGTCTGTGGATATTACAGTGGGGAGATGTCTGTGGATTACAGTGGGGGAGATGTCTGTGGATATTACAGGGGGGAGATGTCTGTGGATATTACAGCGGGGAGATGTCTGTGGATTACAGTGGGGGAGATGTCTGTGGATATTACGGTGGGGAGATGTCTGTGGATTACAGTGGGGGAGATGTCTGTGGATATTACAGGGGGAAGATGTCTGTGGATATTACAGTGGGGAGATGTCTGTGGATTACAGTGGGGGAGATGTCTGTGGATATTACAGGGAGGAGATGTCTGTGGATATTACAGTGGAGGAGATGTCTGTAGATATTACAGTTGGGGAGATGTCTGTGGATATTACAGTGGGGAGATGTCTGTGGATTACAGTGGGGAGATGTCTGTGGATATTACAGTTGGGGGATGTCTGTGGATATTAAAGTAGGGAGATGTCTGTGGATATTACAGTGGGTGAGATGTCTGTGGATATTACAGTGGGGGAGATGTCTGTGGATATTACAGTGGGGGTGATTGTGGATATTACAGTGGGGGTGATTGTGGATATTACAGTGGGGGAGATGTCTGTGGATATTACAGTGGGGGAGATGTCTGTGGATTACAGTGGGGAGATGTCTGTGGATATTACAGTGGGGGAGATGTCTGTGGATATTACAGGGGGGAGATGTCTGTAGATATTACAGTGGGGAGATGTCTGTGGATATTACAGTGGGGACTATATATGGTGGTGATCCGAAAAATGTATGTGCATTATAATTAATCGAAATTATTCAATTAATCAATTTAAAAAAAAACAATTAATTGAACACACACATTTTAATCAGTAACAGCCCTTATATATATATATATTTATATATATATATATATATATATATTATTATACAGGATTTATATAGTGCCAACAGTTTGTGCAGCACCTTAAAACATCAGGGAAGACAGTACAGTCACAATACAGTTCAACACAGGATACAGCCCTGCTCGTTAGAGCTTACAGTCTAGAAGTATACAGTATATATATATATATATATATATAATGTTAAAGCGGACCTGGTGCATGCACTGCACAAATCTCGGAACTCGTGCGCACAGACAGTGAGGATCAAATATATATATATATGTAAATATATTGCACCAATAATGGCAATTAAGGAAAAGTCTAACTCATCAGTAAAGGTTGCAGAAGAGGTGCAAACAGCTTAGTGGAGTGTGCTTAGTGTGCTTAGGGTAAATACCTTGATTTCCAGTGGAAGCTGTCCCCTTTGGGAAGCATGTAAAATACCTGCTGGCGCCAGAGTGGATCTCAGTGTAACAGACACCCATCCTGGTAAAGCATTATTTTGCTTCAGCACTCATTTCCCCAGTGCAGCGTTACCAACCTGCCTGCTGCCAAGCCAAAACATCAGCAATCATTGAGAAGTTAAGTGGCAGACACAGGAGATGTGAGGGGATTTAATGGCCTTGTTGATTGCTATGTTGCACATTTGTGCTCCTGCTGGCCTCTTGGTGGCTCTTCTAGCACAGATAACATCCCTCTACTTATCACGGTCACTTTTCTCCCTGTTCAGCACATACTTCAGCACAAAACACTCCACTTGTAAACTATAGGAAAAATAAACATAGATTTGGCTCTTTGATGCTGCTTTTGTGTATGTATTGGGCATGTTTGTTACACCAGAGATAGATACAAATATCAAGTTGTAACAGTAATGTACTTTTATATATGGATACATTTTAAGCATGTGGGTATCATTTTTCTTTAAGTGCTTACAAATGCCTCTTTTACAGGTACTTGGCATTTTTTTTCAGCCTGTAAAAGCACCTCTATGTTAGTCCATGCACACATAGGCGTTTACAGGTGTTCTAGAAAGGGGCATTTACAGGCTGAAAAAACCCATCACTAGAAACTTTGGGCCAGAAAAAACGGCAGAGTGAATGCTAGAGGCATTTGAAACTTGACCAATGGGCAGTATAAATGAAACCAAAAAATGATCAAACACCTGAAGTGCCTAAATATGCCTAAACATGTCTAAATGTGTGTGCAATACATGGCTTTAGGCACTTTTTTTAGGCAGCTTTTTCATGCCAGGAAAAAAGGTGTTCAGAGGAGAAATTAAAGCACCTTGTGTGCATGAGCCCCGATTGTCCTGTGGAATTTCCTGAGAAATGCATTGTACAAAAAAACTAAACAATACCTGTTAATAGTGAGATAAGAATAACATAGCAGTTCCATTCAAGATTATTTAATGTTTTGGATTAAAGTAAGGGTTACATTTCTGAGGCCTCATATACACAGACGTTCATAGGGCCTCAAAAACAGCTTTTTACTGCTCCCTTCTTGACCACCCAGCCGCTGGCCATGTTAGTACACATTGCTTTGGCCACAGGGTGGAACAGCAACAATTATACCACATGTCTCATGTGACAACTGACAAGCAGTACTGCCACCAAACATGAGCCATTCAAGTGAATAGGGATGTGCTGCAACTGTCTCGCAACTGCTGCAATGAGCAGATATCCTTGATATCTCAACAATCTAAAAAGTACAGGAGCTTATTTGGGACATAAGCTGTGTTTTTGGCATCAACAGACTTCAATAGAAGTGCCTGAAAAATGGCTGAAAAATCCACGTAATGTGCAATTTCTCTTCCTAGTGACCACCTCCTCCTAGTAACTAGCTTGCCAGTTGCTTTTACAAAAAATGCTCTAGCCCCACTGCACAAATGTGTTTACAAAAGAACACACAAAAAAAGGGCGAAGGATGACTGAAGATGCTGTTGCTCAAGTGTGAATGTAGCCAAAAGCTTAAAGTGGATGTAAACCCTCCATACACCCAGTAAAGTGAACAGCCTCAGATGATACACAGGGATGAAACCAATCTCCCTATAAATGTTTTACATTTATATCTGCTGTCTTCACATTTAAATACAGTTTAGAAAGTTGAGATTGTGTTAGGAGATTTTGTCTTCCTGGTTAACACAGAGTGTGATGTCTGGGCATACAGCCAAGATAGCTAACAATGCTGATTGGAGGAAAGGCACACGCCCCCTTTCATCATAGGCAGAGACTCCCAAAGATGTTTTGTAATAGGACCTGCTCTCTGCTATTCTGTTTTAGCAACCTCCCCGGACAGAAGTTTCAGGCTGCTTTTGTCTAAAAAGGCTGAGAATTTATCAGGCTAAAAACAGAGGAACAGTTCAGGAGAGAGCTAAAGGACTTAGCTCATTGAAGAAAGATAACAGAACACTGCAGATATATGTGCCCAGCTCAAATTTCAAATATTCAGGTTTACATCTACTTTAACCACTTCCTGCCTGGCCTATAACAGATTGACGACTGGGATGTGGTTCTCTTATCCTGACTGGGCATCATATGACGTCCAGCAGGACAACATGCCGGCGCGTGCCAGTCTGACACGCCGCATCTCCGATCGTTATAAGAAGCCTCTGACAGAGGCTTCTTACCACATGATCAGCTGTGACCAATCACAGCTGATCATCGTGTGAACCAGGACGTGCCGGTAACCGGCATTCCTCAGTTTGCGCTGACAAAGCTTTACCAAAGTTAATGCATCTTAAAAAGCTTATACTTTTTAAATGTGCAGCTTTCACTAAAATAATTTGGTGATCCTGAAATGAAGGTCCTCATTCAGGCACTATCTGTTATGAGGTCTTTTCACTACTCTTCTGCATTGTCACCCTGTCACGTGTGCCACTGATGGACAGTACAAGTGGCCATGCCAACACATACTGCGAAGCTTGGTACATCCGTCTCACTTTTAGTAAGAGTGTCCAAAACAATGATATGCAGCTATTGCTGGGGTGAGTGCATGTAGACAGAACGTTCCTGGGAGGAGATCAACAGCACTGAGATGCAACAAGCAACAAAATATAGGTGAAAACAGTATTTTTTAATTAAAATAAAAACATGGCATTTGATACACATTGCTTAAGCAATCCAATTTGGGTTTAAATTTAATTTAACACTTAACTTACACTTAATGCTGAGGGATTGATTTTCTAAAGCTGGGAAGTGCAAAATCTGGTGTGCATAGAAACCAATCAGCTACCAGGATTTTTTTTCAAAGCTTAATTGCATAAGCTGTAGTTAAAAGCTGATTAGCTACCATGCACCAAGCACAGCTGCACCAGATTCAGTCCAGCAGTGATTGGCCAAATTTCAATCAGTGTCTGGGCTTCCTCATTTGACCGGAGTTAATTATTTAATTCACTTCTTTCGAAAGGACATGTTGTACAATTTTCAGATGAGCAGCGGCAACAGCCAATCAGCTGCAACTACTGATCAGCATATTCTGATAGTTGTGGGAGCTGCTGTCAGAATACAATGTCCTGTCGGTGGGGATTACTCAATTCCCCTTGTTTGTTTGGGTGGAGGCAGAGCTTTTTTTCTCAGAAAATAGGTGCATGAACTCAACTACGACCCTATTCAGTTTTCACAAATAGTAGAAAGGTTTTAAAGGGTCATTAAATACCAGGATTGTATAACATACATAGTGCAGAGCTGTCACTTGTAAACACAAAAAACGGACTTCTGTGTTTACAAGTGATTGTGGTGAGTGGGTACCAAAGGGTCTGAGCCAGAGGTGGTGGAACTGAGTTCCCCCAAGTTCCCCCTGAAAAAAAGCCCTGGGTGGAGGAATCTGTTTGTTCAGGCTGGACAAAAAATAAATAAAACTAACAGCATATAGCCAGCTTTACCACTAACTTAGCCTGGAAACTTTAATATTTAATTTAAAATCGCCCAGTAAAAATGAGCCTACCTACTTATGTTACACTAGGGTTTCTGTTGCCGATAGCAGCACACCAACAAAAAAGTCACCAAAAGATCATCACTCCATCGCTGGCCAAGAAACTTGCAGAAGAAATACTATAGCAGCAGATAAGTGCGTTTTAATCATCCTGTGGCTAGTTGCTACCACTGACAGGGTCACTGCTGAGACATGGCCCTAACATTAAAAGTTAATTCATAACCCTAAAAATTAATCATTTTAAAACTTAGCAGAACTTTACCCATAGCAGTTCAATAATAATGAATGTTCTTTAACAAAAGAACATACATTCCACATTAATGCAATCAAAATTAGTGTCTGCTGTAAATTGCCTCCAGCTTTGCGCCTATGTCTTCTTGCTGAAGGCCGCCATTTTGTTGAACCCCCGAGCAATTACTTCCTTATTGGAAACTTTCCCCCAGCTCCTTGGTCTCAAAAAACTATATGTCTCTGAAATGCATTTCTGCAAAATATGAGATCTTGATGTAGCTTGTCACCTAGCACTATTCTCTTTGATCCTTGTTGTCATTGTTAATTTGACGGTCAATCCCTACTTTTAAACCCATCCGGAATGGGTGGGATCTGGCTATCAAGAGATATAAGAGATATATCATTACTTGGTAACCTTCCTTATGCTGTCTTCTTTCTATCCTTTATGCATAACGACTGTTATAAAACCTTAAGAGGCGGTTCACACTGGGGCTACCTGGGATCCGACTTGAAGTTGCCCAAGTCGTCCCAAGTCACGTGGTTGAAAAAATCAATGGAAGTGAATGGAGCCATCTTAATACACACTACTGAAGTCGCTCTGACTTCAGAAAAGGTTCCTGTTCAATCCGACTTCTAGGCAACTTGTAGGCAACTTGTACCCATTGATTTCAATGGAAGTTTCCTCAGAAGTCGGATCACTGTCTTAACTGAAGCAACAATACAGGAAGATAACATACATTTCTCAGGCAAACCCCTCCCTCTCCCTCCCTCCCACAGAACTGATTGTTGTTTGATTGGCCACTGGAAAGATTCCTGTCCTGGAGGCGACTTGAAGTTGCCTTGTACTGTCCTGAAGGCAACTTGAAGTTGCCTTGTAAATTGCCTCATGATTCATACTCAAGTCGTGTCCAAGTTGCCTCCCAAAGTCATGGTGGAAGTCGTGTTGCCCCTGTGTGAACCAACTCTTACAGACATGTCTAATGTCACTGATAAACGATGTTCCTAAAAATATATAAACGTATTGTTTAAAAAAAAAAAAAAAAAAAACAATGTCTCTTTCTGTAATAAAAATGTGTTCATTTCCAGCCTTGATTGTATAGCTTTTCTCAGCTAGGGAGAAAGGCTGACAGAAGCTTTACAGTGCTGAAGTTCACAGATCTGCCAATGAAGGAGAAAGGAGCAAATATCAGGGAGATAAGACACTATCCTTGTAAATGTAACTCTTTTGTGTCTCCCTGGCAGCAGACTTTTTCCTGCCACCTTCCCTGCTTTTCTTTTCCCTTCTCCTAATCGCTGTACCCTCAGCACAGACTGTGCCATTTCTGTTGATTTCTACTCACTTCTGCAACAGTAAATCCTAAAGCTGTCACCCGATCGGTCTCTGGTGACTCTGATTTTAGGCACAGTGTTGAGAAATCAGAACAACTAAGAATGTGCAAATCAGGGTGCATTGCTGGATTTGAAGAAGTATAGGCACTTATTGTATTTGTAATGCTTTACATAGCTATACCTGCAAAAGAGGCCAGTAGTGATCTATCAGGATTTAATTTTTAGGCTAAAGTTCTAATTTCAATTTAGTATATCCTACCCACACACCAAACTCTTAAGCTAAGCCATTAACTTTCTAATACCAAACCTAATTTGAAAAAGAAACCTTTAAACTTAGACTGGATTCTTCTACAAAAAAAAATACTACTCACTCACTCTACGTATACCCTTCTCACAATTCAAACAGATCTGTATCTCCTCCCCATGGGACAAAGGATTAATTTCCAAAATTTATAAAAATCTAAACAAATTCAATATGCCTGAAAAATCCCACCCCTTGCTACAATGGGAATCAGACCTAATCGTTTCATTTTCCCCTGAACAATGGGATACCATATTTGAAAACCTACACAAATGTACCAAAACTACCACCATCAGAGAATCTGCCACAAACTACTTTATAGGTGGTATCTCACCCCTGCCAACCTCAACTCATTCTACCCATTAACATCCCCACTCTGTTTCAGTGGCTGCCCTACACATGGGACACTATTACATATATTTTGGGATTGCTCCAACCTAAAAAACATTTGGCACAATGCAAGACTCATGATTGATCGAATTTCAGGCAGAAAGATCCCACTAACACCCCAAATGTGCCTTTTAGTATCCCCATATAAGACATACCAATAGCCAGTTCTAGACTAACCCACACTCTATTTAGCTCCATCCACTGGACCATCACTTTCAACTAGTGTTCATCCAATGTACCATGGCCTCAGGTTCTTAACTGTATGGCAAACATCAAATTATCAGAAAGAATTAGGGCTGGGGAAATTAAAGATGAATTCCTTGATTAATCTTTAATTTTTTTGATCAATCAAAATTCTTGACGTCACCGGACAGCCTGTACAGTGAGATTTACCCTGCTGGATGCGAGCAAACTGCAACCATTGGATTGAGGTACATTTGCATCTGTGGAGCAGGAGGATGCATCAGGCTCTATCAGGGGAAGGGGGGCAAAAATAACCATTGTTTTCCTGTTCTAAGCAGTTTTGAGCAGACAATTCTTTGTGTATCGACAAAATCTGTTCCGTGCGAAAGACTGTTCAGTTCTTCAGGGTATATTGTCAATGAAATGCGATCATGTCTGCTTCCAGAAAATGTAAACACTCTGGTATGTCTGTGTGACTGGCTAAAGTGATGCCTACTTGCCTACTATAAAGTGACTGGCTGTCAATATACTAGATATGTTTTATAATTAAAGTTAAACTAACTTTCTATGTTTTTCTTAAAGTTTAATAAGAAAAAATTACTTACGTCAGTGCTACAGTTTACATTTAAAACATATTTGTGTGAACTGTGAAGTTAAGTCATGGATTGTGGAAACTAACTAGTGTCGGGTGATTGTATATAGTGTATACCACATTTACCATCGACTAATGCAGAGTTGCAATGCAAGGAGATCAGCTAAAAGTAGTTGGATCTGTGAGGCCGCGTACACACGATCGAACATGTCCACTGAAACTGGTCCGCGGACATGTCCGATCGTGTGTACGGCCTAGCAGACAGGTTTCGACGCAAGCGTGGAAGCATTTTACTTCCTTGTTTTCGCACGTCGCTGCGTCAAAGTCACCGCCACGTCACCGCGTTCTCTGTCCACGGGGATTTTGGTCTAATGGTGTGTACACACATCAGACCAAATTATCCCAGGAGACATGTCCGATGAAAACGGTCCGCGGACCGTTTTCATCGGACATGTCTCCTCGTGTGTATGCGGCCTAAGTGTGTTATAATTAATCGAAATTAGTCGATTAATCGATTAAAAAAAAATTGATTAATCGAACACGAAAATTTTAATCAGTAACAGCCCTAGAAAGAATACACCACACATTATATGACACCATGCATATATGCCAAAAAATTGACTTTATGGGAAACCTCACTACTGGTGTAATTTTCACTACAGCTATTCTAATTAAGCACATCTACAGATATTTTTGCGCAAATGTTATATAGATTTATAATCTAATATATGTATTTTTTCATGTGATATGTCTATGATAATGTCTATGATAATGTATAATGTAAATGACTCTCTCACTTGTACATCTTCTACCACTGTTAAAATCTTGTGCTATGACCTTCCCCATAATAAAAACTGTTTGTAAACAAAAAAAAAAAACTTAGGCTGGATTCATACATTTGTGTTTTACTCACCAGTGAGTTTGACATAAAAAAAATGAAAACACATGAAAATACTTTACTGCGAATCAATGCACGCTAACGCTTTGTTGATTGTTTTTAATGCATGTTACAATGCCCTTTCTATTGATATACATTATCATAGATTCCGCACACTGGAGGTCATTATTGTGCATTGATGCTTTATCCCTTCTTGTGATGAATACACGTCACATGCCTTTTCATGGATGATGGCACTAGAAGAAAATGTACATGCCTACTGACCAGAGGTGTATTTAGGTTTTGTGCTGCCCCACCCCTTCCTGTCAAAGCCACATCCCTGTCATATTCATGGGAAGAAGGACAGAGGGACGCCCTGGGAGAAGGACAGAGGGACGCCCTGGGAGAAGGACAGAGGGACGCCCTGGGAGAAGGACGCCCTGGGAGAAGGACAGAGGGACGCCGTGGGAAGAGGAGAGAGGGATGCCGTAGGAAGAGGACAGAGGACCGCCCCCCACAAAGTGCCGCCCTAGGCCTGGGCCTTGTTGGCCTAGGCCAGAATACATCCCTGCTACTGACTGCCTTGTGCTTGCCAATGCAGAGGGTTTATGGTCATGTTACGGGGAGCAATATTACATAAAAAAAAGAGGGTACATTTTTTTTTTTTTTTTTAGCTTTCGGGTGTATCATGAAGGTTAGTGATTGCTTAGGATTGTAGTGGACCATTCAAGGCATTAAGGATTTACAACCACTTTAATAATACGTACTACATATTTTTTTCACCAGTTTATTGTCACTTTAACTGTATTTCTCTCCATGAAGACACTGAATTCCAATTGACAGCAATTGTACTGCAAGAATGGGGATGCACAGAACAAATATGCATGCCTGTCCGGGTAATTACGGCCTTGCACAGGTGTATAGGTATATACAGAGCTTTTTTTCTCAAAAAATAGGTGCAGGAACTCAACCACGACCCGTTCAGATTTCACAAACAGTAGAAGGGTCTTAAAGGGGCATTAAATACCAGAATTGCATTACATACAGTGTGCAGAGTTCAGGGGGTTACAAAGCAGTCACTTGTAAACACAGAAACCAGACTTCTGTGTTCACAAGTGATTGCGGTGAGCGGGCACCAAAGGGTCTGACCCAAAGGTGGTGGAACTGAGTTCCACCAAGTTCCCCCAGAAAAAAAGCCCTGGGTATATATAAAGAAAAAGGCAAGCTGCGCAAATAAAAATAACTCTAAAGTGATAAAGAGCGATACCAAACAGTAGAATTAATCTATACAACTATCTTTTCAAGTGGAAGAATATCTGATGGTATTTATCGGCAGAGAAAAATTTCTTATGTTCAAGCAGATGGTGACATCACAAACAGGAACCTCAGAAAAGTGCAAACAGATAAGCAAAGCACCTCCACCGCTGGAACACACTGTCCCTTACCAGAGGGGAAGATCCCAACTAGAGACCTTCTGACCGCAGATGGCTTTCTCCCCAGCCAAGGGGTTAGATGGCACGGTGTTCAATGGTCAGCAACTCCTCCCGTAGTGGACAAGTGGTCAATGTTGATTGATGCCTCTGTTGTCTTCACAGCCCTGATCTCAGGACTGAGCTTTGGCAGGACGGTCACTGCTGTTGACAAGCATGTAACATGTATAGGTATATATGTCCCATGTGGACGAGACCTAAGTACATACAGTAAATGTTAGGTCTATGCTATTTCTGTTTTTTTAATTTTTGTGATATAAAGGATATACTGTATACTGCTCACATAGGCTCCTTACATTGTGTCTGTGATCTGTTCTGTGTCTGATGACAGCTCAGATCACAGACATTAAATGGCACAGTAGCTCATTGTGCCTTGTTTCTGCAGGGTAAGTTTTTAATTAGTGTATGCTGCCTGCGGCCCATGTGCCATCCAATAGCCCAAGAGTTGTGCCATGGAACCTGGAAGAAGTAGTGCAAAAGATGAAGGTGTTGGAGGAGAAAGTGACAAGGGAGGCAAGGAACATCTCAGTCCTGTCATCGCTAGAGGAGGGCAAAACAAACGAGTCTGCCATATTATGCAAGCATGCACGGCATATTTGCACTTTATGGCAAGTGACATGCATCTTAAGTTCTACGTTCGATGGAGTCTGCCTCGTGTGAATGAGGCCTAAGTAATCCTGACCTCTGCACTCTGCATGACTGTATTTATCATACTGTATGTATCATACTCCTCACCACAGGGCTGTACTTGATAGGCAAGTTCTACCTTTAAAAATAAATGAATAAATAAATTCACCCACATTAATAAAAACTTAAATTTATAAAAAAATCATTGGGGCCTGCAGAGCATTGCAACCACTCCATATGTTACCCATTCCTGATCCCTGCTTTATGTACATTACCTATTCCTGACCGCTGCATTTTTGTAAGTTGGCTCATGTTTTAAGCCCCTTTAGGTTTTATACCAGTATTCATTGCTGCATTTGTCATCTCATGGGACTGTATGCAGAATGTTTACCTGAAATAACGACCTCAGTGGCAGAAGGTGGGTTAAATTTGGCCGCAGGCCTTTATTACTGGTATCTATTTTTTTAAATTTAAACCGTATTTTATTAAACAATTAACTAATTCAATATACCATATAACACATCACTTATTAACTTAAACCACCAACATTCATCAACCCAGTCACCACGACTCAGGTTGGATACACTTTTATTATTTACTAAACCCCTCTTGTTCATTACAAACCAAGAGAGAGTACCAGAAATAATTAGGCCGCGACAAGGGAGGGGTGAGGGAGTTCACAGGTAGGGGCCACCTGAAGTTCTGGCTGCTGTAGCCTGTTGCCCTTGCTTAAGTAAACTTTTCCCTTTCCAGAAGGTTCCTCAGTGTCATGTGACCTGATCCTATCCTCTCATTGGGCCCTGGCTAATTCTCCTGAGTTCTTACCTTACAGGTGTGAAGGGGAGAGGCCACCCCCCGCCCACAGGGGCCTAAATTACCTATTATTCCCCAGGTGAGGGAGAGGGGGGACTATAAGCTTCCCCTCTGCAACATCCCCATGTGCTCAGGGAGCTTAGAGCAGCTCCCCTCACATACATTCTTTTACTTTGTGTGCCCTACATGACAGAAGGTGGGGGTGGGGGGAAGGGTTGTTGGGTAGGCTGTAAGTGACCCTGAAGAAAAGGGTGAAGTTCTGTAACCCTGTCGTGTTTCTATTTTCTTCATACAGTATGATGAGTTATAGTCATTCAGACAAGAAGTGTTATGCCTTGTACAGACGATCGGAATTTCCGATGGAAAAAGTCTGACTGACTTTTTCCATTGGATATTCCGATCGTGTGTTGCCCCATCTGAGTTGAATTTTGTCAGAGTTTAGATATAGAACATGTTCTATTTTACTGAGATGGAATTCCGTTGGAATTCTGATGTGATTTGGCCAGGCAAAATCCTGATCGTGTGTACAAGGCATTACTGGTAGAAACACCAGGTAAAAGTAAAGGGAAAAAAAAAAAACTTTAATAAAGAAAACTAACGCAGCCACAACAAGCCTGGAGTTGGATATGCTTTAACAAATAGGATGCTTCAAACTAGAGACAAGTCATCTAAACATATGCACAAAAAATAAAATAAAAATTCTTATTGGAACGTAGTTGCCCTTCTTGGTAAATAAACCCCACTTGTATCCTTTAGCTTTGCATCCCAGCAACAATGAAATACTTGTTTTGGATGGAATTAGCTTTTAATACGCAACTGGTGCTTTGTTAATAGTATATACCTACAATGGCTATTCTTCATTAGGGCTACTAAATCAAACAAATTAGCAGTGGCTAATGCTGTTTTTTAAGCAACTGAATTCTAGTGGTATGGAAAACAGGATATACATTATCTGAGGATGGGCAAAACATGAGTGTAAATGTTACAGAATATACAACCTTAAGTGTGTGTATACCTATATAACTAATTACAGAAGATAATAAAGCACTCCTCTGTGAAAAAAGACCCCCCAATGTTTATTTCTCCTTGACCCAGCTGCATTAAGGAAGTTAAGGTAAAACAGATCAGTGCCCGGTGTGATTACTGATAAGATAAATTCCTCAAGAGATGGCCTGGAAGATGGAGGTCAATTGCTTTTTTTTTTCTCTGACTGGCTCAAATATGGGCCAAAATCAATCAGGTCTGTGTTATACGCATTGACAGGGCACAGGTTTGTTGTGTCTGCTGGAGGCTGTAGGGTCCATAAAATTGGTTCCATGATTTTCAAAACAGTATAATAACTGCATAAATAAATAAAGACAGGTACCAGCTACTTGATATCAATGGGCCAGATTCAGGTAGAAGTTACGCGGCTTATCTGTAGATAAGCCGCGTAACTTCTAACCTACGCCGTCGTATCTGTTTTCTGTATTCAGAAAACAAGATACGCCGGGATTGAGTTCAGATACGAGCGCCGTAATTGTATTTCGCTGTCGTATCGGAACTGCAATTTTAAAATGGCCGCTAGGGGCGTTCCCGCTGATTTACGCCGAGAATATGTGAATCAGCGAGATACGCCAATTCACGATCGTACGCGGCCCCGACGCAGTGACTTTACGACGTTTCCATTAGAGATACACGGCGTAAAGAAAAACATGCCCCCTAGGTGGCGTATCCTATGTTAAGTATGGCCGTCGTTCCCCTGTCGCCATTTGAAAATTTAACGTCGTTTGCGTAAGTAGTTCGTGAATGGGGCTGGACGCCATTTACATACACGTCGAAAACAATGACGTCCTTGCGACGTCATTTTGCGCAATGCACGTCGGGAAGATTTTGGGACGGCGCATGCGCAGTACGTTCGGCGTGGGAACGCGCCTAATTTAAATGCTCTACGCCCCCTACCCGGTTCATTTGAATTATGCGGGCTTTCGCCGGGGGATTTTCGCTACGCCGCCGCAACTTTACAGGTAAGTGCTTTGTGAATCAAGCACTTGCTCTAGTAAGTTGCGGCGGCGTAGTGTAAATGCCTTACTCTACGCCGCTGCAAATGTATGTGAATCTGGCCCAATATGTCTGACAATGGGGGATCTGTGTGCGTGCAAAGATCAGATCAATGTTCAGTAACAGAAGATTTAGTCAGTTTCTGTTGTCCTACATAATTTATTTATTACCAGATCAGAACAGTGAGCAGATATGTCTTTCAACAATATACAGTCTTTTTTTGAAGTGGCATGTGTAGACTGGCACTAAAGATTGAAAAATGATTGGGTAACATCTTGTTTATAATTGTGACTGACACTAAAAACAGACAAGTGTTGTTTACCCACTTTAGTTGCCCTAGTGGACCAATGTAGTGAAGC
This sequence comes from Rana kukunoris, assembly GCA_029574335.1. Classification (NCBI taxonomy): domain Eukaryota; kingdom Metazoa; phylum Chordata; class Amphibia; order Anura; family Ranidae; genus Rana; species Rana kukunoris. The sequence continues at coordinate 342,461,401 of CM056052.1, read as the reverse complement.
AGCTGCATGCCGAGGGTGGGTCCTACAACTATTTGCTGCCTGTGACAATTTGATTGATCAATATATAACAAAAACACAAATACTTTCATTTTAATTGTGATATAGAGTTTTACTTTTTTTTTTTTTTAATAAAATAGAAATAAAATTCCATGCATTATTATTTAAAGGGGTTGTAAAGGTAAATGTTTTTTCACCTTAATGCATCCTATGCATTAAGGTGAAAAAAAAGATGCAACCTGTAGAATTTTTTAAATCTCGCCTATGGAGATTTTTAAGGGTAAAAGTTTGACGCCATTCCACGAGCGGGTGCAATTTTGAAGCGTGACATGTTGGGTATCATTTTACTCGGCGTAACATTATCTTTCACAATATAAAAAAAATTGGGCTAACTTTACTGTAGTCTTATTTTTTTCCCAAAAAAGTGCGCTTGGAAGACCACTGTGCAAATACGATGTGACAAATGCAATGACCGCCATTTTATTCTCTAGGGTGTTAGAAAAAATATATATAATGTTTGGGGGTTTTAAAGTGGTTGTAAACCCACTTTTTTGACTTTTACATACAGGTAAGCCTTTAATAAGGCTTACCTGTAGGTATAAAGAATATCTCCTAAACCTGTACGGTTTAGGAGATATTACCCCCGCAATGCGCCGCTGATTGCAGCAGTGCATGCGCAAGGGGAATCCACGGCGAAAGGACCAGCATCCGCCGGACTCTGGCCGGATTTAAATCTCCCGCGCGCACGCGCGGGAGTGACGTCATCGCCGCTCCAGCCAATCACAGCGCTGGAGCGGCGATACCCGGAAGACACGCCGAGTCAAGATGAGATCTCGCTCGGCGTGCACCAGGTAAGTTCCCTACACCTCGTTCCGAGGTAAGTATTTCATAATGAGCTAATATGCGGTGCATATTAGCTCATTATGGCTTTTCCCTTGCAGGTCTAAAAAAAAAATATATATATTTTTTGCGGTTTACAACCGCTTTAAGTAATTTTCTGTTTTAATCTTGTAAACGCCAAATCTAAAAAAAACAGGCAAGGTCCTTAAGTGGTTGACCACATTCCTTACAGCACTATAGCAAAAGACGGCTACAGCACAGTTCTCTTGTTCTAAAAGGGCCTCCATGGGCGTCCTCCAGGAACCGCGCCCCTGGAGCTCGCATCTGGAACGCCCTGTAATCAATGTGTCCTTCATACACAACCGATCACAGATTGTGGTAAAGTGCCAATCAGAGCAACACTTTGCCACATTAGCAGCTATGGCCAATCACAGCTGATTACAAAGTAAAAAAGAGTTGCCGGTTATCGGCTCTCTTTTCCTCACACTCTGTCACAGTGTGAGGAGAGGACGGCCGGTAATGGGCAATCTTGACAGGGGACATGTACATAGATAATCTGGGCACTGATCATCAGTGCCATGATGATTAGTGCAGCCCTATCAGTGCTGCCCATCAGTGTCTATTAGTGCTGCCCATCAGTGTTGCATATCAGTGCCCATCAGTGCCTCCTTCTCAGTCCACATTAGTGCCTCCTCCTCAGTGTCCATCAGTGCTGCCTATCAGTGCAAACCAGTGTCACCTATCAGTGCTGCCTATCAGTCCTGCCTATCAGAGCCCATCAGTGCCTCCTCATCAGTGCCCATCAGTGCTGCATATCAGTGCCCATCAGTGCCAACCATCAGTGCCCATCAATGCTGCCTCATCAGTGCCCATCAGTGAAGCTTATCAGTGCCCATCAGTGCAGTCTCCTCGGCGCACATCAGTAAAGAAGATAAAATACTTGTTTGCAAAATTTTATAACAGAAATGAAAAACAACATGTATTTTGTCTTTTTTTGTTTGTTGTGCAAAAAATTAAAAACTCATTGGTGATTAAATACCATCAAACTAAATCTCTATCTATCCCCCAAAAAAATATAAAAATGTCATATGAGTACAGTAAAGTATAGTTGCATGATCACACAAGTATCATTCAAAGTCCGATAGCGCTGAAAGATGAAAGTTGATGATCAAGAAGGGGGTATACGTGCCCAGTAAGCAAGTGGATAAACTAAGTGAATGTTCACTTTGCTAAATGAACATTCCTCACAGATTTAGTAAATCAATCCTGCTGAGTTAATGTCAAAAGTTTACTTTTAATGTCGTTTTTAGAGTCAGCAAAGGAGTGCTACTAAATTGTAGCAAGGAGAACCTATGTTCATCCTATCAAATCACCATAAAATGTTATATATGTTTTTTAATCGCCAATTCCCTAATGATCGGATGTTAAAATAGCCAGGGGTTCACTTGTTGAATAATCTCTATTACATTCTATAGTAATTCAAATGACAGGGATATACGCGTTTACAGCTGCACAATGACTAATGTGAACACCAGATGGCACTGTACCACACTTTTATCTACTGTGATTACTTATTGCATGCTACCTGCAATGCTGTGTGTTTGTGTGCAGAGAATAGAAACTTCAATACACAAGTCAAATTATATTTAGAAAAAAAAAACGATGCCTTTGCGTAAATGTACCATGTAAAAAAATGATGTTTCTTGTATATATTTGTTTGTAAGTTAGTTTTGACTTTAAACAGCCAGATATTTTAGATTGTAAACTCCAATGAGAAGGGCTATCTGATTCCTTCTGTATTGAATTGTATTGTAACTGCTCTGTCTGCTCTCATGTTGTAAACCACTGCACAAATTGTTGGCACTGTATAAATCCTGCATAATAATAATAATAATAATAATAAAAATAATAATTATAATAATAATATAGAGGTAATTATATATATTTTTAATAATTTTAGGCTGATTGAATATTTAACCACTTGCCTACTGTGCACCTACACCCCCTTCCTGCCCAGACAAAATTTTAGCTTCCGGCACTGCGTCGCTTTAACTGACAATTGCGCGGTCGTGCGACGTGGCTCCCAAACAAAATTGACGTCCTTTTTTCCCCCACAAATAGAGCTTTCTTTTGGTGGTATTTGATCGCCCGTGCGGTTTTTATTTTTTGCGCTATAAACAAAAAAAAGAGCAACGATTTTGAAAAAAGACACAATATTTTTTGCTTTTTACTATAATAAATATCCCATTTAAGAAAAAAAATATATCTCAGTTTAGGTCGATACGTATTCTTCTACATATTTTTGGTAAAAAAAAATTAAAAAATAAAATCGCAATAACCGTATAGTGACTGGTTTGCGCAAAAGTTATATTGCCTACAAAATAGGGGACATAATTATGATTTATTTTTTATTTTATTTTTACTAGGAATGGCGGTGATCTCCTTTTTTTTTTCGGGACTGGGACATTATAGCGGACACATCGGACACTTTTGACACATTTTTGGGACCATTTACATTTATACAGTGAACAATGCTATAAATATGCATTGATAACTGTATAAATGTAACTGGCAGGGAAGGGGTTAACCACTAGGGGGCGGGGAAGGGGTTAAATGTTTCTCCTAGTTTGTGTTCTAACTGGGGGGGGAGGCGGGTGACTGGGGAGGTGACCGACTGTGTCCCTATGTACAAGGGACACAGATCGGTCTCCTTTCTCCCTGACAGGGACGTGCAGCTCTGTGTTTACACACAGAGCTCCACGTCCCAGCTCAGTTACTCGGCAATCGCGTGTGCCCGGCGGCCATCGCGGCCGCCGGGCACACACACGCTGTTCTCAGTGACGCGACGGGTGCGCCCCTAGCAGCTTTCTATGCCAGGACGTCATATGTAGTCCTGTCAGGACAATACAGTATCCTGCCCACCGTCATTTGATGGCGGGTGGGTATCAAGTGGTTAAAGCTGAATTTCGGACACATGGACTTTCATTTAAGTATATCCCTAAAACACAGATATTACCTTAAAGGGTCACTAAAGGAAAAAAAAATTTGGGCTGAAATGACTATTTACAGGGTATAGAGACATAAAAGTTAACTGATTCCTTTTAAAAATGATTAAAAATAGATAAAAATCAATCATATAATCAACCTACAGTTCTAGTTTTGTTTTTGCTGTTATTTCCTGTCTCTCTGATGTACAGAGCCAGAGAGCCAATAGAGGGCAGTGATGGTTTGTCTAAAACCCCTCAGCACCAACCCAGTTTCAGTTTACACACAGTAATCACACCTCCTTGATTAGTGACTACAGTGAGAAATCTCCCAGCACTGTGGTTTTAAGGAAACAGACAACCAGGAAGTGTGGAGATCAGAGCAGAATTACAGCAACATCAAAGCAAAAACGAACAATGAGGACATGAAAACAGCACTGCAGTAAGGTAAAGGAAGCTATTTAGCTAAAAAAATTTTTCCTTTAGTGACCCTTTAAGGCCGGGTTCACACCTATGCGAATTGAATGCGTGATTCCCCGCATTCAATTCGCATAGCAGGAGAATGTGACCGTCTCTCTTTGGAGCCGGTTCACATATCTCCGCAGTGGGTCCGGTGTGGTGTGCCGGAAAAACGTGTGGCTTTTTTGGTGTGTTCCAGGTTCGATTTCAGCCCAAAATTTGGGCTGAAATCGGATCAGAACCGGTGAACCAGAACGCACCGGACCCCTGCTGTGAGCCGCATGCAGCTACGGTGTGAACCCGACCTTAAAGTAAAAGTAGCATTGACAATATCATGGTGCTGTACATAAGCTATGCAGAGCGCAGAGCTGTGGAAGGGAGCAAGCAGGCTCCACCCACTACAGGCTGTCTGCAAAGAACTACAGTAGGGGGCGGAGAAAAGACCTGTCACCTTGTACAAGAAGAGAGAGCAGCTATGACTGGTCTTTGTTACAGGAAGCTCCTGCAGAAAGGCAAATTTTCACACTGGCTTACTACACAGATCTGGAAGAAATAAACCAAACTCACCAACATTCAAGGAAGAACACATATGATGAATTTATTTTGACAATATTTTTTATTCTGGAATTTAGCTTTAAAAATAACATAGGCTTGCTGCCTCAGCAAAAAAATGCACTCCTTAAGTAAATGATCCTCAATTCATACAATATTACTTGCACTAATGGTTCAGTAAAGTGGAACTCCAGGCAAGTCATTGAATAGTGACTAATTCTGTTCTGCCAGTCTTATGCTTCATTTGCTTCAGCCAAACTATACCAAAGGTTGAGACCATTATTTTGAACTTACTCACTACACTAAAAATGAGCCTCTCCAAACAGATTTAGTCCTATCATTCCTTCTATCCAGCTCCCAGTGACTGAAACATATTACAATGACTACAATGTCCAAAAATAAAAAATGATGGACTTATTATTATGTAATTATATGGTAATCATATTTGATTTTTTTTGTCCTTATCTACGTGTAGATCATGTTTTTATATAACTTTTTAGTGTTATGATATGAAATAAAATCTTGTGGTTTTAAATATTTGCACATGTTTCTCCTTTTTTGGGGGGGTTATAGTTGCAATGGCACCATAGAGTCCACATTTCTTTCTATTTTTGGTCTCAATATTTAATAAAAGGAAATACGAAAACTGCGCTATAAACCAACATGTGATAAAAGAAACTGTAGAAAGTATCTTAATTAAAAAAATATGTAACGATATTAATACCATACTAAGTGCATAAGTGGGAAAATAAAACATATAATATATAAAATCATAGAGTCCAATTGCCGACAATAGAAATGGCAGCAAAAAGTCCTAATAGGTATCAGACAAAAATGAATCCATAGTAGTGGAAACGTGAAAGGAAGCCAGTGATGAAACCAATATCAAACGTGCACCTACACCAGATGTACAAGCCTGCTTACCAGAATACAGGCTATGCAAGCCTGGAAATCACCACACTCTCGGCTGGTATTGGTCGTACGACAGGGAGATGGACACTGGTAATCCGAACAGATGCAGACTGGTCACCTCGATCTTCGCAGTTGGAAGATGGATGGAAGTAATCCTAGCGAGTAGAAACGATCACCTCAATCGTCACAGATGTCTCGTACAGTACTGTCTCGGTGGGGCTGGGTCACCGAGACAGTACTGTACGAGACATCTGTGGCGATTGAGGTGATCGTTATGGATATGGAGTGTAAGGCACCACATCCCAGTAGATTAGAAACCATATGAAAAAATGGGGCTTAGGGATTTTTAAGGTGCCAGGCAGAGATAATGCGCTAAAACATGCTTTAAAATATAACACATTTTATTCGATAAATTTAAAAAGACATTATTAACTTTGTTAAAATAATTGTGCGATCCAAATATACTGTACAACGATATTTGCTCAACATATTTCACCAGGAAATGGCTTCTTCAGGAGACTTTATACTTTATTGTACAGGGTATTCAAGACGAAATTACCCTATTGGTTACATTTAATGACTACTCTGTTAAATGGTTAAGAATTTCACACTTATGTGTCTTCTATTCCTTTATAAATGGAACAAAACTTTAGGAGAACCTCAAGTCTAGTAGCAAAATTGGCATAGTCATCTACTGTGCACCACAGAAAGGAATAAACCTAACAGAGTGCATATGATATTGGTGACTTTTTTTTAAGTCTATTAGTAGACAAGGTGTAAGAACCAGCTTGAAGCTGGTGTCCTGGATTCAGAACAGCAAGCTATTTGAGATGTAGCTACATCTTGTGTCTCTTGTGGGAAGGGCAGGGCTGCATAAGGATGCGATCAATAAAGTCAAAGTAAGCCTGTCATCTTAAAAATTATTTTGTAGAAACTGACTGAAATATTATAGTGCATCTGAGCAGTGAGCACCACAAACCAAAAACACTATTTAATTCATGTTTAATATTCAAAGCAAACTCCCCCATCCATCCATGTCTCTATGCTTTATTTTGTTGAAAAATCACTTTTAAAAACAATCCCCTAAAGTTTCTGGCCGTGGCCATCTTGAGTAAGGGCAAATGATTCCTGTAGCCTTTACTTCCTGGAATCCATCTCCAGCATGCATGCAAAACAGTGTGCTTAGCTGAAGCACTCCGCTCAACTCGTAAAGACTTCTGGGATGTATGCCATCATTTGACTAGGCAAGAGACCAAGAAGTAACTGAAGAAATGTAAAAAAATAAAATGTTAAACACAAGTAAATATGATATATTTCTTTATATCTATTTACTATTGCTAGCAGCATGAGAATTAAAAAATATTCAATATTGATTGGGTCAGTGAAGTTCCATTTTAAAAAGAGTCTAATAAGCCCCGGACCATGCAAATTTAGGTGTAGATCTGTTACGTGTGGGCCTTTTGAAGGTATCAATAGTAGGCAACAATGAGGCCGCGTACACACGATCGGTCAAACCGATGAGAACGGTCTGATGGACCGTTTTCATCGGACCAAACCGATCGTGTGTGGGCGCCATCGGTTAGTTATCCATTGGTTAAAATTAAGCCAACTTGTTTTAAATTTAACCGATAGATTCCTAACCGATAGGTCAAAACCGATCATTAGTAGGCACGGTTAAAAATCCACACATGCTCAGAATCAAGTCGACGCATGCTTGGAAGCATTGAACTTCATTTTTTTCAGCACGTCGTTGTGTTTTACGTCACCGCTTTCTGACACAACCGATGGTGTGTAGGCACAACGGACCATCAGTCAGCTTCACCGGTTAACCGGTGACAACGGTCCATCAGACCGTTCTCATTGGATGGACTGATCATGTGTACACGGCATAAGAGCTTCCAATATTACAAGCACTCATTAACATTCACAAAGATCCTCTATATTGCTGAAAGATATCCACAGGAGCTGGCAGATGCAGATGCTGCTGTTTTCTCAAAGAGAAGAGGAAATTAAAGTATTAAATATGAATGCACAGTTTCTGCTTATTAGGCAAGTTGGACAAGAAACAGCAGCAGGCTTTTGTCAGTCTCAAACTATGGATAGTATGACGTATAACTCCGAAGAAGAAATGCTTGAGCTCAATTGCTAAAAAGTAATGTTTTAAACAAGCTGCAACTGCCCCAACCTATAACTGGCCTTAACAGCAAGGAGCACATGGTAGAGCGACACATGTCAAAACTCAAAAAAATTCCCAGCCTAACTTACTAGCCAGCCTGCAACAAACTGAATTGTCCTGTCTAACAATTCACATTAAAAACAGGGGTTCTGTTTGAACACATTTGCAAATACAGTACATGCATAAGTTGCAAAGGCTGTGACAAGGCACCCCTGTATTATCTGCAGTCCTGACTCTATAAATGTTTACAGCCTCCATAGTAGGAGCAGTGAGCACATATATAATAATGGATAGATTGAGGTCAGGTATGCCTGGAGGGCGCCCACTCTAGGCATGTGCGATTTGTTCCAAATTAATATTCAGATTTTTTCATTATTTGGAGATTCATATATATACAAATACCCGAATTACAGTGCAAACAAAGTTTACCGTATGCTCCAATATAATGAAGCCAAAATTGGTTTGAATTTCCAAAATGAAAATGACAATTTTTATCTAATTTTACATTAAATTCCTTTCGATTATGAACTGTAAACATTTTTGTATATTTAAAAACTGTGTGTGTTAGTAGAGTACCATTTCGAAATATTGTATATGTTTTTGTTAAGCCAAAGGTGATTTAAAGAGTTATTGTAATCATTTGATGAAGATCTTTCTTTTGTTTGTTCACTTTGCCACATTTGAATTGACAAAAAAATATAAAATTTTCGATTCGACTGATTTGAAATTTATCGATTTGAACGTTTTGAATCAAAAAAATCTGTAAATTTGAAGAAAATTTGAAAAATGACAAAAACTAATTTTGACTACGAATTCCAAATACGAATCCCGAATACGAATTGATAAAATCAACAGGATTGAACGAAAATAAATAACTAGATTAACGAATCTAAACTAAACTAAACAATTTTTTTCGTCATACACAGGTCTAGCCCACTCCTCCTTAAAGGGACAGGGGAGCACTGGTCGCCCAGCAAATACTGTAACACAATGGCAGTGAAGATATCCAGTGCACCCCCTCACCAAATAGCGGTACAAACAAAAAGTGAAGTTCCACTTTAAGAAGAGTCTAATAAGCCCTGGACCATACAGGTTTAGGTGTACATCTGCTACGTCTGGGTCATTTGGAGGTACCAACAGTAGGCAACAATAAGAGCGTCCGATATAAGAAGCACTTATTACCATTCACAAAAATCCTCTATATTGCTGGCAGATGTTGCTGTTTTCTCAAAGTGAAGAGGAAATTAAAGTATTACATCTGAATGCACAGCTCCTGCTTATCGGGCAAGTTGGACAAAAAATAGCAGCAGGTTCTTGTCATTCTCAAACTATGCATAGTATGAAGTAGAAGACCAAGGAAAAAATGCTTGAGCTCTGTAATGTAATATTTTTAGGCATTACAGGCAGTACAATATTGAGAACAACATAAAAATGAGATTTGGTTTGAAATGTTTTATTTAGGGCTGTGCAAATTAACTTTTAATTAATCGATTAATCTTTAATTTTTTTGATCGATCAAAATATTTTTGATCGATTAAAATTCTTTTGATTGGAACTCGCCTCTCTGCCGGCTTCTGGGCCTTCAGGGAGTTCCGTCGGAGATCCGGTAACGTCACGGACACCGGCGGGGCTTGCCGTGTCCAACTGAAGGGCTCCTTTGCTGTACCTTCATATCTGCATGTCGGCGGGACTTTATTATCTGCCACACGCAAGGGCTGTTACACTTCCCTCCATCACTTCCTTCTATCAACCTTGGGATTTTACAATCATCCACTGGGAGTTGTGATAGTTCCCTTCATGGGACAGCTAAATGCCGACGGACTGATGTTAACCTCTCCTCATCTGGATTCAGCAGTGTTATCGTTTTACACATTTTTATACCAGTATCATACTTGACTACATGTTTTTATGGCTGCTTTTGGTACCGATTGGTATTACTTTGCACCATTTTTACAGTTTATGTAGTTACATCGATTTTATCTCCAGTGCTATATTTATTTTGTTACCTACTTGAAGATTATAAAAGTTTTAATGCTATTCCCATCGAGCACTGCCTTGTGTGTTTTTTGTATCCTTCTATCTATTTTTCCAGTGGTTGTGAGCTGCACTGGGAATCAGCCGGCAAGGAGATCAGCTAAAATTAGTTGGATCTGTATGTGCGTTATAATTAATCGAAATTAGTCGATTAATCGATTAAAATAAAAAACGATTAATCGAACACAAAAATTTTGATCAGTAACAGCCCTAGTTTTATTTGATTAAGTTGATTAATTTGATTTGATATCTATATACTGTATATAAGGTCAATCTCTATAGTATCCAGCTCTTAAGTCTTTTTCATGGGTCATATTGGTGTGCTCTCTGGTGTCCTGATGAAAATGTTTTTCAATGATTGATCAATGATTTAATCAAAATCAGAGATTTGGAAGGGTATACATGTGTTCCACCTGGGAGGGCAGACTTAATAAATTCAAATGATCTGTCAGACCTGTCATATAAACACTCTGAGATATATAAACATTTGCACCTGAAAAGTTAACAGTCTTAAATCACAGGGGGAGGTCCATGTGAAATGTTAATCTCAAAGTTAATTAGAACATCCTTACAAGCAAAAAGTGAGGGAAACAATTAGTCCATATCACGGACAGTTCAGGAGGACCTAAGTAAGTGGTTAGTAAGAGAACAAGATAAGAAACCTCTCCACATTTGTGACTAAAAGTATGCTAACAAGTGGTAGTAAACCTGCACATAAAAAAAAGGAAAAAAAAAAAAAAAAAAACCCTGCAAGGCAAATGCACAATGAGCTAATATGCAGCACGTACTAGCTTATTATGAAATACTTACCTTAGAACGAAGCCCACGTACCGGTCCACGCCGAGGGAACTGACATCTTGCCCTTGACATGTCTTCCTTGTCTTCCGGGTTCGTGGCTCTGGCGCTTTGAGTGGTCGGAGCCGCGATGACGTCATACATGTGCACACGGGAGTTTTCTTCCCGACCTTTAGCTGGGGCATTCAGAATGCATTCACCGCTGACGTCAGCGGCCGCATGCATAGGGAATATCTCCTGAATCGCACAGGTTTAGGATATTAATTTTACCTACAGGTAAGCCTTATTATAGGCTTACCTGTAGGTAAAAGTGTAAAATGTGGGTATACAACCACTTTAAGATGAGTCTAGGTAAGAAAGAGAGAGTAGTTGTGTGCTGCAGTGTCCACAATGAAGCACACATCCATTAAACAAATTAAAGGTATCAGCTTTACCAAAGACAAACAACGTTTGAGCAAACCTGTTTGGAAGTGACAGTGTTAAACTAGCATCTGATACCTTTCAGCATTGCAGGTTTTTTTGAGCGCTCAATAGTTCTAAACCACTTAAAGACCACCTCCTGCAGATATACTGCGGTAGGGCGGCTATATTGTGCAAAACTGCATAACTGTATGTCATTTTGTGCAATAGACACTGGGGGCGCACCGATTGGTCAGAGGGGGAGCCAATCAGCAGGTCCGGCAGATCTGATGTCCACCGGCCACCAGCGATCGCTCCCCAGAGAGGCTGAATAGCGATATTCCTATGTAAACAAGGCAGATCACCGTTCTGACAGGGAAGAAGATAGAGATCTTGTGTTCTCTGTCTTCATCCAGTCAGAACACCCCTCACACAGTTAGCAAGCACCCCCTAGGGACACACTTAATCCTTATCCTTGAGCGCCCCTGGTGTTAACTCCTTCCCTGCCAGTGTCATTAGTACAGTAGCAGTGCATATTTTTAGCATTGATCACTGTAATAATGTCACTGGTTTCCAAAAAAAGTGTCAAAAGTGTGAGTTAGGTGTCCAATTTGTCCGCCGCAATGTCGCAGTCCCGCTAACAATCGCTAATCTCCGCCATTACTAGTAAACTAAATAAATAAATAAAAATGCCATCCCATAGTTTGTAGACTCTATAACTTTTGCACAAACCAATTAATATACGCTTATTGAGATTTTCCCTACCAAAAATATGAAGAAATTCGATTTTTTACAGTTTTTTTATTGAAAGTGTTTTATAACAGAAAAAAAAAATAATATATATATATATATATATATATATATATTCAAAATTGTCACACTTCTTTGTTTATAGTGCAAAAAATAAAAACTACAGAGGTGATCAAATACCACCAAAAGAAAATTCTATTTGTGGGGAAAAAAGGACATACATTTTATTGGGTACAGCGTCGCACGACCGCGCAATTTCCTGTTAACGTAACACAGTGCCGTATCTCAAAAAATGGCTCGGTAATTAAGGGGGTAAATCCTTCCTGGGGCTGAAGTGGTCAAATTCCAGGGTGAAGAATAAAATAAATGTAGGGGGAGGCTACATGGCAACCAGGTAGACCAACTTAAAGCAGATCTCCAGCCAAAAATGAGTAGCCCATTGAAAGATTGCAGCATTTGCTGCACATTATGCTGCACAATCTACCTGCACTAATCCAGAGATGTTGTTTGGGGCCATGCAAACATACCTTCACACCTGTAAAACACATGTGTGCAGGTCAGTTCTTAGAGCTTCTGCATCTTCATTGCTTAATATGAGTTGCCTGAACACAACTTCTTGCTGCTCTTGCAATGACTCTGTACAGGCCTCTGTGTTTGTATGATGACTAAGTCTTAAGCAGTACCCTGAAAATGGTACCATCCATCTTGAATTGTGTAAAAAAATAAAATAAAATGCAGTGCCTGGTATGCAGGGCCACCATCAGGGAGGTACAGGCAGTACACCTGTTAGGAGCCCGAAGGTCCCCAGGGGCACAGATTGCAACCCCCTTTTTTTAAATTTAATTAAAACAATTTTGTAAAGGGCCTGGAGGTCCTCAGGGCCCTGGATGGCAACCCCCCTTTTTTTTATAATTTTTATTATAATTTTTTATATATTTTTTCTTTTTTCTTTTTATTAAAGGGCCCAGAGGTCCCCAGGGCCCGGATGGCAACCCCCCCTTTTTTTATTTATTATTTGTGATTTATTTTTATATATATTTTTTATTTATTAAATGACCCAGAGGTCCCCATGGCACCCGGATGGCTACCCCCCCCTTTTTTTAAAGTACACATATACCCAGCTTAAAGAGGAGTTCCAGGCTAAAACACAACAGGGTCTTAAACAATAGAGCACCCCTCATTTTTTGGATATCTTTTTCTTTAGTCTTTTTAGTAACTTTTGTGTTCATTTCCAGCTAGACCTTCGTCCTACCTCGCTACGGCGAGGTATGTAACTTCTGCGATTGCATTGGTCCCTCCTCCTTCCTTACCCTGACTTCTGGGTCACCTGTGTGTGTCCCAGAAGATGTCAGGACCATCAGAGGGGTTCATTTACTAAAATTGGAGAAAGCTAAATCTGGTGCAGCTGTGCATGGTAGCCAATCAGCATTTAACTTTAGCTTGTTAAATTAAGCTTTGACAATAAAATCTGGAAGCTAATTGGTTTCTAAGCAGAGCTGCACCAGATATTGCACTCTCCAGTTTAAGTAAATCAATTCCACAGTGCTGAACAAGGCATTATAAGTCAGTAATGGAGAGAAGATTGGCTGCAGGATTACCCCAGGCAGGTCTGTTCCCTAGTCCTCTGTCTGCATTGTTTAATTCCTCCTTAGTGCACACATTGACAATATTCTAACCAAATCTCACTAGATTACACATACTTGTAACTAGGGTTGTCCCGATACCACTTTTTTAGGACCGAGTACAAGTACCGATACTTTTTTTCCTGTACTCGCCGATACCGAATACCGATACTTTTTTTAAAATGTGTCCCCAAATGCAGCCGTGTCCCTAAATGCAGCCCTCCCCACAAATGCAGCCATGTCCCCCACAAATGCAGCAATGTCCCCCACAAATGCAGCAATGTCCCCCACAAATGCAGCCATGTCCCCCACAAAATGCAGCCATGTCTCCCACAAATTACAGCCATGTCCCCACAAATGCAGCACTGTCCCCACAAATGCAGCACTGTCCCCCACAAATGCAGCCATGTCAACCACAAACTGCAGCCATGTCTCCCACAAAATACAGCCATGTCCCCACAAATTGCAGCCATGTCCCCACAAATGCAGCACTGTCCCCCACAAAATGCAGCCATGTCCCCCACAAAATGCAGCCATGTCCCCCACAAATGCAGCCATTACAGCTTTCATTTGAATTGCTTGTGTTCCTCGCTGCGCTTCATCATATATAGCCCCTCCCCCTTGTCCGGGCACTTTGATAGACAGATCACCCATCCAATCCTGGGATGGGTGATCTGTCTATCAAAGTGCCCGGACAAGGGGAGGGGCTTTTTATGACGAGGCGCGGTGGGGGAACACACAGCTATTCAAATGAAAGCTGTATTGTTCCCCGCGCTGATCAATTAGACGACAACGGCGGTGGCGGGGGGGAGGTCTTGGCTTTTTCTTTGAGGACTTCTCTGCTCTGCTCTCTGCCCCCCTCGCCACCCCCTTTCCGCCCCCTCGCCCCCCTCTCTCCGCCCGCGCTCTCTCCCTCTCAAAAAAAGTATCGGGTGAAGCATCGGGAGCATTTGCGCGAGTACAAGTACTCGCGCAAATGCTCAGTATCGGTCCTGATACCGATACTAGTATTGGTATCTGGAAAACCCTATTTGTAACCTCTTAGCTTTCTGCAACAATCGTCAAGAATTCATGTTTTTGACAATTACCCCTATAATAACTTTTCAAATTATGTCACAATTTTTTGTGTCAAATTCTCTAAGCAGCAATCTATTGCAACATGGGAGAATGTTCTTTTCACAGTAAACCCTATCCCGATTATTACATATCTTCCTTCTGTAGCACCCTTTAGTGTGCTAATGTTGTTAGTGTAGGTAAACTTATTTTAGCTCAGGGCTAAGCCAAAGCTATGAATCGTGGTCTGGGTTCAGTGACTCAGGGCTGGATGAATCATCCTAGCAGCCTCTTTGGTGTCTCCTACTGTTTTCTGGGACATTGGAGAATGTTCTGGACATAATGGGTGGAGGCTAGAAGGAGCTGCTTGAAATATTTATGAGGACTTCAGCCAATCCCCAGTAAAGGGCTGGCAGGGGGCAGGCCACCTCATAAATAGGCATAAGTCATGCCAGCAGAGGCAGTTGGGTGGATGATAAAGATGGAGTGCTGAGGAGGCTGTCAGTGGCCCTTGAGGGTGACCCCTAGTCTGGGTGACCTTGGGCCGGGGCTTGGGTGCTGGAAGGATCCTACCAAAAACACATGGAGAAAGCCCTTCCTGGAGGCAGGGAAGCAAGGTAAGAGGACAGCAAAAGCAGGTCAGCATTACTGGGAGATGTCGTGAGTGTCAGTCTGGAGGAATGTGGAGAAAGGTCAGTGAAAGGAGACAGGTCTAGTGAAAAGAGCAGCTGCAGCTAGGTGGGTTGGCAGTGCCTGAAGAGGTGGTGCTGGGATCAGTAGCCACAGGATTGGTGCAAGCTCAACACTGTTCTTTTTGCTACACACACAAGGGACCTCGGGTTCCTGCCTGTAATGGGCCATTGCATTTAATCTGACTGAAAGTCTGTCAGATCTTCACAGTGATCCAGCTGAGTTCTGCAAGCAAGTAAATGCTGGAGGAAAAAATTGAGCTGTATATAAAGACTGTATATAGAAAGAGTTGCCCCTGAAGTTTGTGGTTGAAGTCAATGGGCATCCCATAACCTCCCATCTCTATCTAAGTTATTACCCTCAATAAATAACAAAAATAAAGTCACAAATTGTTCTCTGACTCTGAGTGCCTGTGAAATTTGGTGTGCCTGGCTGTGCAGGTTCGGTGATCCCTTTTCATTTGGGGCCTTTAAGGGGGTGCGCTACACTTTATAAAAGGGAGCCCGAAATTACAACTTTACATGTGCAAAAAATAAATAAAAAATTGTTAGTAGATGGGGGGAAATGCTTTGCAACTTTTACATCAGTAGGCAATGAACATCAGAAATTGAATATTCATGATATTATCTGGTAAACCCATCCTCATGCACAGTTATTCTTGTTGAACTACAAAGAAACAGTCCTGGTTTAACTTTCACAAAGTCATAACAGTCTATGTGACCTACTAGGTATGCTTTTAGTCTGTGGGTGTGCTATGTCTTTCTGATGTAATAAACTTGCAGTAACTCTGTGGTACATCCTGCTTTAGTATCAGCTGTATAGGTCTGTTTAATTACACGTCCAGGGCAAGGATGCTGGGAAGCTGCTCTAAAGTGACTGCACACATGTGTACATTCTTTGCAGCAGATTAATGTTTTCCTGCTCAACAGAACTGGCTGGTTTCTTTTTGTTCGGGAGCTGGAGTGTTATATATTAATACATTTTAGGACAGCTGTGAAGATGAATTCTTACCATTTGGAAAGTTTGTGATACAGTCCAGTTTAGAAAAAAGACTTGGTCGCTGTGGTCAGAACTCGACATGCGATTTTTCATTTTGTTGAGGCGAAAAAATCAACAACACTATATCTAAGATATTGCAATATGCCAAAACATGTTTTTCAGAAAGATACACAATAGCTAGTTGTTCATTTATAATCTTTTAGCAGTTAAAGTCTGCATTCAAAATATAAGCACGGAAAGCCTTAAAGGGGTTGTAAAGGTACATTTTTTTTTCCTAAATAGCTTCCTTTACCTTAGTGCAGTCCTCCTTCACTTACCTCATCCTTCCATTTTGCTTTTATATTTCTTCTGAGAAATCCTTAATTCCTGTTCTTCTGTCTGTAACTCCACACAGAAATGCAAGGCTTTCTCCCTGGTGTGGAGTGTCATGCTCAGCCCCTCTTTTGGAATACAGGAGAGTCAGGATGCTCTCTACATTGCAGATAGAGAAAGGAGCTGTGTGTTAGTGGGTGTCCTGACTCTCCTGTAGTCCAAGGGAGGGGGCGAGCACGACACTCCACACCAGGGAGAAAGTCTTGCATTACTGTTTGGAGTTACAGACAGAAGAACAGGAAGTGAGGATTTCTCAGAAGAAATAAGGACATTTAAAAGCAAAATCGAAGGATGAGTTAAAAGAAGGAGGACTGCACTAAGGTAAAGGAAGCTATTTAGGAAAACAAAATTGTAACTTTACAACCCCTTTAATGCACTTAGCCATTTGTGAATATCTCCAGGCAAATTAAAAGGCCATTTAGTAAACAGAGAAAAGGGTAATTTTGTCTGTACTGGGTTTCTACTTCAGTATGTATAAGAATATAATGATATCAAAAAAATTGTCAAGAAAATTGGAAGTTATGGAGCAATTAGGGATGATCTGTGTCTAGAGTCATTTTGTCAATTCAGGGCATAGTAAAGCGATCACTTTAGGCCGGTTTCACAATTTTACGTTTCAGTAACATGGATGTAAAGCGTGCATTACTATGGTACCACACTATACACATATTAGTATGCCTGGTGCCACTAAAGCAATGCACCTGTGGTGTAGTGCACCGGAATGCAATGCACAATAAATCACTATGTTGTGGTATGCGGTCTGGGAAAAATAGCGCAGGTGCATTTTTCTTCTTATTCATTCTGATGTGTTGGCAGCCCATTAAATGAATGAGCTGTCGTTGAAAACATCACATGATCAGCTAACCTGGCTAAGCAATATTTGCCCCAACAGCAATAGATGGTGTTTGACACGCAGCACTATTTGAGAAGTGCATTCCGCATCCCATAAATGTTCATAAAGCCTGCATTCTACCAAGTACAAGTCTATATTAACACATAGCAAGGTAACAAGATGCTGTTCCCTGCTAATGCATTTTGGCCAATCCTGGTCCTAATTAAAGCATACAACAAAGTACAGGATTGGTTCAAACCCGTCAGCAGGGGAGTACCCTCTTTTTGACTTTTTGTATGTGAACAGAGTGCTGGCTTTATGGACTTTTATAGAATGAGCTGCCTTACCGTAACACATATTACAGTACAACATAATGTACCCACCAGAAATAAATGAGACCTCAGACTCATTTGGTGATTTAAAAATGAATCAACAACCAACCAAAAGAAAAACATTTATACTTGCTTTTGCTTCTGTCCATTCCTACAGTCTTCACTCCCAACAGAAAAAAATAAATAAAAACACCAGGAGAATCTTCTGCATCTGAAACATGCAGGATGCAAAATATTTTGCTAAAGATTTTGCTTTGAGTAGTTGAAACTGTTTTTTTTTTTGGCAAGCTTGAAAATGTGCTGAAGACCCCCCTTTAGATTGGGATGCATGAATTCCTTACCATTCACTGTGGTTTCACCCCTAGGACACTAAACAACGAAAACAAGAGAATGGCGCACAGATCTAGTGCAATTCCAATTTTAAACTTCCATTAAAGAATAAAAAGTGACACGTAAAGCTGCGTACACACGATCAGACATGTCCGATGAAACAGGTCCGACGGACCGTTTTCATCGGACATGTCTGAAGGGATCTTTTGGTCTGATGTGCGTACACACCATCGGACCAAAATCTCCTCGGACCAGAACGCGGTGATGTAGAACACACCGACGTGCTGGAAAAAGGAAGTTCAATTCTTCCACACATGCGTCTAATTAATTCGACGCATGTGCAGGATTTTGGTCCGATGGTTGGGCGTACTAACCATCGAACATGTCCGACGGACAGGTTTCCAGCGGACAAGATTCTAAGCATGTTTAGAAACTTTTGTCCGCTGGAAAATTGTCCGCTAGGCCGTACACACGATCGAACATGTCCGCTGAAACTGGTCTGCGGACCAGTTTCAGCGGACATGTTCGATCGTGTGTACGCGGCCTAAGATACTCACAAACATAGGTAGTATATAAGCATGTCAAAACACAATCTGAACAAATCGCCTCTAGGATTGCTGGAATGCTCCAAAAAAGCAAGGTGACCAGACGGAGTCTGTGATGTCTAGGCTCATGCCTTTCAGGCCTCGTACACACGATCGGACATATCCGATGAAAACGGTCCGTGGACCATTTCCATCGGATATGTCCAATCGGGAGTTTGATCCGATGGCGTGTACACACCATCGGATCAAATTCCCCGCCGCCGGACGGCGCGGTGACGTGGCGGTGACGCGGCGGTGACGTTGACGCCGCCACGTCACCGCCACGTCACCGCACCAGGAAGTTAAACACTTCCGCGCATGCGCCAAATCCATTCGGCTGCGGCACGGCGACGGTGGGGGACGACATGTCTGCTGGTAAGTGTACTAACCAGCAGACATGTCGGGCGGACAGATTCCACCGGATAGATTTCAAAGCTTGCTTTGAAATCTGTCGGGTGGAGAAATCTGTCCGCTAGCCCATACACACGAGCGGAGATGTCTGCTGAAACGGTCCATCGGACCGTTTTCAGCGGACATATCCCCTCGTGTGTACGAGGCCTCAAGGAAGAACCCTCTTCCTCAGCGCGCAGGAGAGTTACTTTTTTGGAATTTACCACTAGGATGCTACTGCGTGCTGTAAATTCAGAATGTAACACATCTTTTAATAATGGAGAAGCATCTAATGCATATTGGCTTCAATTCCATTATGCAGACTTTTCTTTTATTGTGTGTAATATATAAGATTTCAAGTTGAAATTAGTATATCCACTTGACCACTGGGCACTCAAACCCCCTTCCTAACCAGACCAATTTTCAGCTTTCGGTGCTCTCACAATTTGAATGACAATTACTCAGTCATACAACATTGTACCCATTTGAAATTTGTGTCCTTTTTTCACACAAATAGAGCTTTCTTTTGGTGGTATTTGATCACCTCTGGGTTTTTTATTTTTTGCGCTATAAAAGAAAAACGACTGAAAATTCTGTAAAAAAATAAAAAATAATCTTGTTTCTGTCATATTAGCGGGTTATTTCTCACACACAGCATATGCATACCACAAATTACACCCCAAAACACATTCTGCTATTCCTCCCGAGTATGGCGATACCCCATGTGTGAGACTTTTACACAGCGTGGCCACATACAGAGGCCCAATATGCAGGGAACGCCATCAGGTGCTCTGGAACACCCAGACCAATTCTGACATTTCTCTCCTACATGGAAAAATCATCATTTATTTGCTAGAAAATTACATAGAACCCCCAAACATTATATATGCTTTTTTAGCAAAGACCCTAGAGAATACAATGGCGGCCGTTACAACTTTTTATCTCGCACGGTATTTTCGTAGACATTTTTTGAACGCGTGTTTTTTTTTTAAAAACTGTTTTGTGCTAAAAAAAAACAAAACAGTTAAGTTAGCCCAATTTTTTTTCATAATGTGAAAGATGACGTTACGCCGAGTAAATAGATACCCAACATGTCACACTTCAAAATTGCGCACGCTCATGGAATGGTGCCAAACTTCGCTACCTAAAAATCCCCATAGGCGATAGTATTTGGGTATTGCAGAGTATTTGGGTATTGCAGAGTATTTGGGTATTGCAGGGTATCGCACAGGGTATTGCGGTATTGGGGTACTGGAGTATTGGGGTACTGGAGTACTGCAGAGTATTGGGGTACTGGAGTACTGCAGAGTATTGGGGTACTGGAGTACTGCAGAGTATTTGGGTACTGGAGTACTGCAGAGTATTGGGGTACTGGAGTACTGCAGAGTATTGGGGTACTGGAGTACTGCAGAGTATCGGGGTACTGGGGTACTGCAGAGTATTGGGGTACTGGGGTATTGCAGAGTATTGGGGTGTTGGGGTACGGCAGAGTATTTGGGTATTGCAGAGTATTGGGGTACTGGGGTATTGCAGAGTATTGGGGTACTGGGGTATTGCAGAGTATTGGGGTACTGGGGTATTGCAGAGTATTGGGGTACTGGGGTATTGCAGCGTATTGGGGTACTGGGGTATTGGGGTACTGGGGTACTGGGGTATTGGGGTATTGGGGTACTGGGGTATTGTGGGGTACTGGGGTAATGCAGGGTACTGGGGTAATGCAGGGTACTGGGGGATTGCAGGGTACTGGGGGATTGCAGAGTACTGGGGGATTGCAGAGCTGGGATGGATTGAGGGGTGGCTGGATCTGTGACTGCATTTGTCACAGATCCAGCCACAGCTCAGCTGCTGACACCCCGCTCCCCCCCCCTCTCCTCACACACTGTACCGAACGGTACAGAGAGCAGAGGGAGGAGAGGGAGGAACCGGCGTCATCAAATGACGCCGGTTTGTTTACAAGTGATCGCGCCGTCATTTGACGGCGCGATCACGTGGTAAACGGCCGCTATCAGCAGCAATTTACCGTGATCCGTGATGCGCCAGGTCTTCTAGACCCGGCGATCACGGACACTTTCGCGAGCGCGTCCCAGGGGACGCGCAATCGCGGATGTGAAGGACGACGTCCCAGGGACGTCGTGTCAAAACTACTCGACCGCGCTGTAGCAGTATTTTCGCTATAGCACGGTCGGCAAGTGGATATACTGTATAACTACTAATTGTTTATATTTGATGATATTTGTTAACGGCTCTTTGATATCCCGCTTTTGCATTTTAATAGAATGTTTCTTTTAAAATGCTATATAGAGCTGTTACATAAAAAACAATGTAGTAATACCACCTCAGGGGCCGCTGATTGATTTGGGATCGGCGTATTAAGTTACCCTTGTATGTTGTCTAGGGGTGATTGCAGTGAGCAGAGCAATAAGAGAATGTCCAAACCTGCCTCTGAAGTTTTCTAAATGCTTTATTTCCTGGTCCAACACGACCAACATCAACATGAGGTAGAGAGAAAAGGTTGATGAAAGGAGATAACATTGCGGTATCAGGCTTGGATGAAAAGAAAGCAGTCCTGCCTTCTGCAATAGAACAGTTCGTCGCCACTCTAGCCAGACTGGGTAAAGTGCCTCCGGACAGACTTCTGCCACAAGCCTGGCAGCCGGAATGTCACTTAGGGTTGCTGGGAGGAACAAGTCTCTCTCACTGACTTGGCTCTAATAGAATTTAGTGTTTCAGGATGAAGACCTCTGCCACAGGCCCAATGTTGGACTGTAGAGCGAATCCTCTCAGAAAGTTCTCTTTTCAATAGGGGTCACCAGTTGACAGTAGATATGTGCATTCCCGTTCGTACGAATGTTATTTTCGTACGAAAATGTTAATTTTCGTACCCGCAGGATAATGTGTACATACGAAAAAATTAAAGCACCAAAATACGAAAACTACGAGATTACGAATGAGCCGCATAACGAACAACCGCAAATACGAACGAATGATCTGACGAAAAAAAAACGACCAAAACAAAAACGGCAAAAGAACAAAAATGACATCTATAACAAAAGATTTACATTCTGTATTTTGTTTCAATACTTTTTCTGTTTGTTTTCAGTCCTATGTTCATTGTTCATATGACATCTATAACAAAAGATTTGCATGCTGTATTTTGAATCCAAAATACGAACAGAAAAAAGGAATTTAAAATACAGAATGCTAATCTTTTGTTATAGATGTCATATGAACATACGACTGAAAATAGCAAAAGAAAAGGGTTTCAAGATACTGCAAATCATTGACGAAAATTCACGAAAATTATTGTCTAACAAGTAACGAACATGAATTAAACAGAATAACGAACCATCCCGCGTGTACGAAAATAAAACAGTAACGAA
Organism: Rana kukunoris; assembly: GCA_029574335.1. Lineage (NCBI taxonomy): Eukaryota > Metazoa > Chordata > Amphibia > Anura > Ranidae > Rana > Rana kukunoris. The sequence continues at coordinate 342,438,919 of CM056052.1, read as the reverse complement.
AATACGAAACGATCGGAATACGAAAAAATCGCGTCATACGAAAAACGAACGGGAACAAACAGGAAAACGGGCGTCTTACGAAAAACGAACGAAAACTAAAAAACGGAACGATACGAAACAGAACAAAAAAAAAAACGAATTTTTTTTCTGTGCACATGTCTAGTTGACAGTCTATGGTTTACTGTCAGTTCCAGGCGACCTGATCCCCGATGGTTCGTTCAAGCCCTTTTGGATCACCTGCCTCCTGCTTCTCCTCAAGCCGATCCCCCACCGAACAGCATACAGCTTAGGATGTCTTCAATAGGAATGGGCCCTCAGCAAGTCGCTAGGGCCTCTTTCAGCATCAGCAGGGAACTCTGCATAGCATGTGACCCCGGCCTGGTAGGCCATGTCGCCGGGGTCTGTTGGGTGCGCACACCCTGAAGGTGGGTGCCGCACCTGGAACCTGGAACCCGCGAAGAACCCCGAAAAATGGCATCTGCCACAGATATACCCCCCAGCATGCTCCGCGAGGGAAAACTCCTCCAATTGGCTGCTGGGGAAAAGTGGCTCTGCCTGAATCCCTCTGGCGCCACCTGCCACTCAGAGAAGGAACTACATCTCTGGAGCACAGAATGACCCACAGGATAATTCAGGGCTGACAGAAGCCCAATTTAGCAAAATTAGGAGTGGGAGCAACATAACTCTCTCACTTTCCCACTAACTTTAGCGTAGCGCCTTTTCTGAAAGAAAGGGGGTGCTACAATAACATATATATATATATATATATATATATATATATATATATATATATATATATATATATATATATATATATATATATATATAGTGTGTGGGTATACTGTATATACAGTGTATCTTCTGCATTTTATCAATCTAATATGCCTAATCATCCACCCAATAATAAAAAATAAAAAATCAGTTCTGTTTTTGTGCAGCATTTATTCATGATTTAGGCAAACCTATACCTCTCCTCAAAATGGGTATTACTGTGCAAATACCTGTTTTTAATTAACAGCTGGTTAACACTTAATTTACGCTCCCTGTGGCTATAATAGATCATTTCCATGTTCACCCCTGAATGCTAATAACATGTAAATCATTATCAAAGTGGAAGGAAAAACTCTAAGGCATAATTAGGAAAAGATTTGTAGTTGCTTTTATATGGTGTACATTCATAAAACTTTTCTGTTCATTTTTGGATGTTTACTTCTCTTGATTTAGACGTCAGATGACCCTTTTGAAACTGAATGCACTACAATGAGACTGTACTCTATTGATCTTATTTAAAACATATTTTAGTTTATAGTATTTATTTGTTCCTGATGAAGAAACCCAACATGTTTGGAAAACGTCCGTAATTATTAACCTAAGTTAGCCAGTACTGTACAGGCTTTCACTTAAATTTATAAATTGGAAGGAGGAATCCGCGCTTAGGACCTGTGGTTTTAGCTGCTGCCTCCCTAGGGATCTCCGAAGAGACCAGTCAGATATTAGAAGGTGATAGGGGGAATGGCGCTGCTTAATGGATCTGTGGTGCTTGACCTGTGGGTGGTGCTATATTAACTGTGATATAGTACTTAAAGTATACCAATGTTGGGCAACTTGTAGACAGGGGTTAATCCATAGGTGAGGATTCCCTGAACCCACGTGATGCGGGAGCAAATAGGTTACCACTTTAATGTAAATTGTTACTGTTAACCATATGTGTATCAAAAATAGTGAGTGTCTCCCATCCAATGGTGTCCACAAAGGGTAGGTGATAGTGACCAAACACCAAGGTTAGTGGTTAGTCCTGTGTTCAATTCTGTAATTTCTACAAATGTAGAACAAGTGACTAGTGTGGTGATCCTATAAATCTCAAAGAAAAATGTGTCTCAAGGAAAAAGGGGGTGTGTAAAGAAAAATCAATCAATCTAAAAAGAGGGCCAGCCTGCCCATTAATTCTATGGTTATAATCCAAATCAAAACACAAGGGTGTATAAACACGACACAACACCACAATCTTAGTGTTAAATTAAACCATCAGTATGGTAAACACAGAATAATAAAAAAAAAAATTAAATTAAAATGCGATGTGTAGGATTTCAATTGGCCAGACTCCGATGTGTCATCAGGATACTGTGCAGGCCAGGTGTAAGAAACCCAGTTAATAAGCTGCGTGGAAGCTCAAGGGATGAGCCTGGGTGTGCAAACTCAAAATAGGTGGTAAGTCACCACGTGAGGGTTAACACCCCCTAGTGAGCGCTAGGTAGGTCTAAGTTGCAGTGAATAAAATAACATAGGTATATAAATGAAAATCAAAAATACAAAAATACAAAAATACAGAGTTGATATAGATGAGAAATGCAAAGAGTTCTGATATGCACTAATTAAGTTGCGTTGCAGATGATTAATGGATAATACTGCAGAGAGCTTCTATTGGTGACTTAAGTGCTGTTTCCTTTTAAAGGGTGCTGTTCCGTGACTTTTGTGCTCCCCCTCCTAGGACCCCACTCACCAGATGTTGTCACCCTCCAGGGGCAATTAGGCAGATGGTGGTGGTACCTTTAGTATTCCTGGTATATAACGATCTGTGTATTCCCAGCGGTTGTTCCAAGATGTATAAAGAGGGTCTGGAAAGGTTCCAATGCGGTGCTCACGGTGTCACTCAAGAAAAAATAATAAAAAATATCCCCATAGCGTGATATGTATAAAACTCACAGGGCTTTTATTGTAAAAAAAGAAAAGTGGTCATTTCCACCATAAAAGCTCAGAGGCACCTGAGCTGGTGCATAAAATGACAGAAAAAAGTAAATTGAAACAAACAAAATTTAAAAACAAAATATAAAAACAAACAAAGTTCAAAGCAGGTGTAGTCCGCTGTCCACCAGTCCTGTATGGTGGCGGGGCTGCCAGCTCCGTTGGAATTTAAGAGCGTGTGTCTCTGTGTTGAGCAGCTCGCCGTTCCATAAGGTGGTGTCTGAGGCAGCTGTTAACCTGAACGTGCGTACAAGCTTGCGTGTTGGTCACCTGACGCGTTTCGTCATGTGACTTTCTCAAAGGTGACGTAAGCTGTGTACGCGCGATCTTCAATTATATATGCTGCGGCAGATACACTCCTCTCCCATTGATGACCGTGATTGGTTGTGGGCTTAACTTGGGTCCCAGGGCTTTCCTCCCCTCCATTAACCCATATCATTGCCAGATTAAGGGTGGGGAAGAATGTGGATATGCCGCTGCATATGGACAAAAGTAAAGTTTACATACAAGATATAGACGAATAAGTGAATTACCATATATGCGTAACATACGTGATCCCTAGGAACATTGGTTATTTTGTATAAGGTTGGTTACTATTGTGTGATATTTTCTAATTATAACTCCTTATGACAAGGAAAGAAAAAAGAGGGAAGCGCTGCTTCACATGGTAGAAGTACGTGTTTGTTGTTCTAAAAGTACTATATTATCCTGTGTGGGTATTTGTCATACAGATATATTTTTTATATATTATTTATTATTATTTTTTATTTGTCATACCCACACAGGATAATATAGTACTTTTAGAACAACAAACACGTACTTCTACCATGTGAAGCAGCGCTTCCCTCTTTTTTCTTTCCTTGTCATAAGGAGTTATAATTAGAAAATATCACACAATAGTAACCAACCTTATACAAAATAACCAATGTTCCTAGGGATCACGTATGTTACGCATATATGGTAATTCACTTATTCGTCTATATCTTGTATGTAAACTTTACTTTTGTCCATATGCAGCGGCATATCCACATTCTTCCCCACCCTTAATCTGGCAATGATATGGGTTAATGGAGGGGAGGAAAGCCCTGGGACCCAAGTTAAGCCCACAACCAATCACGGTCATCAATGGGAGAGGAGTGTATCTGCCGCAGCATATATAATTGAAGATCGCGCGTACACAGCTTACGTCACCTTTGAGAAAGTCACATGACGAAACGCGTCAGGTGACCAACACGCAAGCTTGTACGCACGTTCAGGTTAACAGCTGCCTCAGACACCACCTTATGGAACGGCGAGCTGCTCAACACAGAGACACACGCTCTTAAATTCCAACGGAGCTGGCAGCCCCGCCACCATACAGGACTGGTGGACAGCGGACTACACCTGCTTTGAACTTTGTTTGTTTTTATATTTTGTTTTTAAATTTTGTTTGTTTCAATTTACTTTTTTCTGTCATTTTATGCACCAGCTCAGGTGCCTCTGAGCTTTTATGGTGGAAATGACCACTTTTCTTTTTTTACAATAAAAGCCCTGTGAGTTTTATACATATCACGCTATGGGGATATTTTTTATTATTTTTTCTTGAGTGACACCGTGAGCACCGCATTGGAACCTTTCCAGACCCTCTTTATACATCTTGGAACAACCGCTGGGAATACACAGATCGTTATATACCAGGAATACTAAAGGTACCACCACCATCTGCCTAATTGCCCCTGGAGGGTGACAACATCTGGTGAGTGGGGTCCTAGGAGGGGGAGCACAAAAGTCACGGAACAGCACCCTTTAAAAGGAAACAGCACTTAAGTCACCAATAGAAGCTCTCTGCAGTATTATCCATTAATCATCTGCAACGCAACTTAATTAGTGCATATCAGAACTCTTTGCATTTCTCATCTATATCAACTCTGTATTTTTGTATTTTTGTATTTTTGATTTTCATTTATATACCTATGTTATTTTATTCACTGCAACTTAGACCTACCTAGCGCTCACTAGGGGGTGTTAACCCTCACGTGGTGACTTACCACCTATTTTGAGTTTGCACACCCAGGCTCATCCCTTGAGCTTCCACGCAGCTTATTAACTGGGTTTCTTACACCTGGCCTGCACAGTATCCTGATGACACATCGGAGTCTGGCCAATTGAAATCCTACACATCGCATTTTAATTTAATTTTTTTTTTTATTATTCTGTGTTTACCATACTGATGGTTTAATTTAACACTAAGATTGTGGTGTTGTGTCGTGTTTATACACCCTTGTGTTTTGATTTGGATTATAACCATAGAATTAATGGGCAGGCTGGCCCTCTTTTTAGATTGATTGATTTTTCTTTACACACCCCCTTTTTCCTTGAGACACATTTTTCTTTGAGATTTATAGGATCACCACACTAGTCACTTGTTCTACATTTGTAGAAATTACAGAATTGAACACAGGACTAACCACTAACCTTGGTGTTTGGTCACTATCACCTACCCTTTGTGGACACCATTGGATGGGAGACACTCACTATTTTTGATACACATATGGTTAACAGTAACAATTTACATTAAAGTGGTAACCTATTTGCTCCCGCATCACGTGGGTTCAGGGAATCCTCACCTATGGATTAACCCCTGTCTACAAGTTGCCCAACATTGGTATACTTTAAGTACTATATCACAGTTAATATAGCACCACCCACAGGTCAAGCACCACAGATCCATTAAGCAGCGCCATTCCCCCTATCACCTTCTAATATTTCACTTAAATTTACTTACATTTCAAACTTACTGCTAAGTTTATAGCAAGTTGACAAGACAAAAAAACAAGCTGATTTGTCCGCATACAGTACTTCTTTTTTTGGGGAACTCTAATGGCTCAATTTATCTGCCCTGATTTTAAGACTAAGAAGACACAAAGGCAATATATATATATATATATTGCTGTCACTGCTTTATAAGTGTTAGTTGGAGTTGGACTTTGAATTGTTAATCACTTGTGTAAAGTCCATCTAAATCTACTGGTACAACTAATGCTACCCTCTCTACTGATCGACAGTGCTGCTGCTCAAGAGTAGCTAGCTACAGTGCTCCTCCATGGATACAGAGGAGAAGTAAATGTATCTACCATAAGACAGGAGATGTTATATTGGCTGATCACCAGATAAAAACAAAGTAATAAAGGCTTAAATCAAAAAATTGGCAAGCTACAATTACCGGTACTGTAATTACATTTTTGTTTTTAGGTTTAGTTATGCTTTAAGGTTATTATAAATAAATATTTTTAACATGTTTTCACAGGAAATATATTTCTGTTTATGTACATGTTTTTAATATTGTCGGGACTAAACAAAATTACAAAATAATTGTTGTACCTTTTGGTTGCATGTCTTTCAGAAACAGTTTTATATGCTAAATAATAATTTAAACGGAAGTAACAAAAAATACACAAGAACAGTTATTGTTTAAAGTTACTGTAGATAAAGAGTTCTGCAACGTGTCCCTTTGGTGAAGAATTATTATTTTTGGTGCACAGCCAGGGTACAAGCTATCTATACTATTTAAACTATATTATGATGTAGTGTGTGCTAATTGTTGAGCTACTAGGTACAGTGGTTGATTCTTTATATTTGTGCATGTTAAGTGAAGCCTTGGTAGTGTTACAGAGCACACATTGCAAACCAAAGATTTTATGTTTGTCAAACACAACTATTATTTAAGAGTTACATATTAAACTTAGTTATTATATAATGATATTGTATTATTAGATGATGCTATAATGATGATGTAATGATCTTACATCCAGGGATGGTTTGAAAAATGGGAAAAACAGATATTTCTATTGAGTTTATCAGTAAGGAACCTACCAACATATTTGTTAATATTGGGATATTATATCTGATATTGTACAACAGCTTATAACTAGCTGACCATGGAGATTAGCAGGTGATTAAATGTCCAAGAACAATCCAGCTGTATACAGCATTTACAGTCTGCATCATCCAAAAATGTTTTTGTCTTTGAAAGCAAACTGGAAAATCCAACCAGACGCCTCTGCTCCCAGCCTATTTACAGGGGAACAATACTGATTATTCAAAATTACTACAATTATTTCTGAGATCTGTTGGTAAAGGTGCTAACAGATAGGGATAATTGCTGGTACCAAACAGCCTTCAATTGCAAATACAGATGGTTGGGTTGTGCATTCACTTTGCATTTGTTCCCCTCTTTCTATTTATTCCTATAGATAGGATTACACATTTTTTGGGTGGCTGTGTGCACCAGGGACGTGCAGTCAGGGGAGGCAGGTGAGGCAGAGCAGAGCCTCACCTAGCATGAACATAAAAAAAAAAAACGATTGAGCTTCGAGTGTCATAGCTCAGACATTTGAAGGGTAGGTAGCCAAAGTCATACCCCTCCACTGGGGCTCCTATGACCTATGGTTCCAGGAAATGCAGGGCTTCTTGCACAGCCTGTCAGAAGCTACATACAGAGCAGGCAGTTAAAATTAAAGCTGGCACCCTCTGTCTGCAGCAGACTGAGAGGTTGAGCTCACAATGCCTCTCCTCACTGCTTGTTAGAGGCACTGAGCTCAATGGGTAGCTTGGAGTCGTGGACCAATAGTAAAGTACCATTGGCCTAAGCTGTCAAATAAAAATGGTACAGTGGAGGCACGCCTCTCACTGCAGTGTCATAGAAGGGGGCATGTGTCTAAGACCTCTTCCACACTGAGGCATTTTTCAGGTGCTTTTGGGGTAAAAATAGCACCTGTAAAGCGCCTGAAAAACGCCTCCCTTGTAGCCCCATTGTGAGAGCCTGAGTGCTTTCACACTGGAGCGGTGCGCTTGCAGGATGTTAGAAAAAGTCCTGCAAGCAGCATCTTTGGGGCGGTGGAGGAACAGTGTATACAACACTGCCCCACCGCCCCTGCTTATTGAAAAGAATGGGCAGTGCTGCTGAAGCCCCTGCAAAGGGCGCTATTACCCCCTTTCTTTGGCCGCTACCGGGGTTCAAAGCGCCCCACTAGAGGACGAAAAGCACTGCTAAAATTACAGTAAAGCTGACGCGGCTGATAGCCAGTGTGAAATGGCTCTAAAAGACATATGCTCCCTTTCAGCCCAGCCCTCTTAACTAGAAGAAAACATGGGTTTATGAGTATAAGATTCACCTACAATCCCACAATCCAACAAAGAAATGCTAGCACATTATTCCGACATGTTTCGCTGTTTGCTTCTTCAGGGGATGTGCAAAGGAAATCAATAGTCTCAGTAGTATGTGTATATATAGAGACAAAAAAACATAAATAAATGAAATGATCTCAAAAAATATATATAAACTATAACAATACATATATGAATGAAGAGTCAATACACTTGGGGGTATTATTATTATTATTATTATACAGGATTTATATAGTGCCAACAGTTTGCGCAGCGCTTTACAACATCAGGGAAGACAGTACAATACAATTCAATACAGGAGGGATCAGAGGGCCTGCTCGTTAGAGCTTACAATCTAGAAAGGATATATCCAAAAGCTTGCTTTCCCCGCACTAGAATCCAGCAAAAGACAACTACCGCCAAATTCCGGAACCAACAAAAAACCCCAAAGGGGAGAAAGTTCCTGCGCAGCCACAGAGGACAGCCAAAAGGCAAAGCTAGATGAATAGAGAGATTATTTATTGGTAGAAAAAAAACAAATACACTGCTAGTAAACTTGAAAATAAAGAGTTCATGCTGTAAGGTAGCAGCAAGAAAAAAAGGTTTTACTTACTTTAAAAGCAAATAGAACAAAGCATGGGGTAGAGAGCGACTTAGAATAGCCTGCTGGATGGTGGTAGCAGGATGTCAAATCTAAGGAGGACAAGAAATAGGAAATCATAGGGAAGTGACTTAAATTAAACTGAATAAGAAGAGGAAGAAGCTGAATAGTTGGAAAGGGGGCTCTAATACACAGTAGTAATCAGAAAGGAATTTTCATCTAGCTCAATAAACTTGCCATTTTTCAAAAAAAGGAAAGCAAAGGACTGATGTCTCAAAGGGCAAATAGATTAATCAATACTGTAGCCGGCCTTATTATTTATTTATATAAAGCCGGCTACTCTGACACTTGCATTGTCAGAGCCAGAGGGTCAGACTATGTGCACACGTCCAGATCAAGTGGTAAGCCTCATCCCTGTTTCTTCTGATCACTGGCATTCGTTCATTTGCGCTTTAAAACTTTTTTCTTGTCCCTTAGGGTCTCTTTGTTGGCCTTTCCTTGTTTTATTCTCTGACCTTCTTATCAGTATTGATTAATCTATTTGCCCTTTTTTATATTAATATATTATAAGAGACATCAGTCCTTTGCTTTCCTTTTTTTGAAAAATGGCAAGTTTATTGAGCTAGATGATAATTCCTTTCTGATTACTACTGTGTATTTATTAGAGCCCCCTTTTCAACTATTCAGCTTTTTCCTCTTCTTATCCTTTTTTTTTTAAATTCACTTCACTATGATTTCCTTTTTCTTGTCCTCCTTAGATTTGACATCCTACTACCACCATCCAGCAGGCTATTCTTCTCTACCCCATGCTTTGTTGCTTTGTTCTATTTGCTTTTAAAGTAAGTATAACCTTGTTTTTCTTTCTGCTACCTTACAGCATGAATTCTTTATTTTCAAGGTTACTAGCATCACGACGACATCACGCTATTCCGAGAGGAAACCCTGAACGAACACGAGCAGGAGGGGACGTGCAGCCGCCGGCTTCATTACATTACACACCGCTGTTTTGTTTACCTCGTAAATGTGAGTGCAATCATTTTTAGTATAAATAAACCTTTTGTATTCTCTGGTATCACGCTATGGTCTCCTCTTCTTTTTATGCTTTCCATGTATGGAGAGGGTCAATTTAGAGCCATCTAGAGAACATACAGACGGTCAGGAGGGAGACCTTAAATCCCCGTGCTCAGAGTGACCATCATAGTGGTCAGTATATTCGGTAAGGAGACTACATCTTCACTTTGGGTGTCTCTATTGGTGAATCCAGCCTACTTATACTTTCAACTTTCCACTTCCTTTGACGACCCGTAGGACTCAATTTCTGCGACTCCTTCTATTATTTCAAACATCATCTTATCTGTGGAATTCTAAATTGAATAAGAACTTTTATGTTTTGTACACAGTATTGGTGTATATTATCAGTGTGTGAACATTTTTCATATATATCTTTAGTCTTATGTCATATTTTTGCACAGTCTGGTGTAATATTACAGTGTGTGAATATTTTTGTTCATAAGGTTCCTTGTTTATACATTTTGGTTGGTTTTCTATGGCGTTATCTAGCTTTAACACGCTGTAGTCATATGTTTGTCCATCCAGTCTTCATTTTCTTTCAGCGCCGTATCTGGTTCTTTTTACTAGCAGTATATTTGTTTTTTTCTACCACTAAATAATCTCTTTATCCGTCTAGCTTTGCCTTTTGGCTGTCCTCTGTGACTTTCTCCCCCCCCTTTTTTTTTTTTTGGTTCTGGAATTTGGCGGTAGTTGTCTTTTGGTGGATTCTAGTGTGGGGTAAGCACGCTTTCGGATATGCCCTCAAGTGTCTTGACTCATTCATATATGTATTGTTATAGTTTATATATATTTTTTGCGAACATTTAATTTATTTATGTTTTTTGTCTCTATATCTACACAGTTATCTTCTGAGACTATTGATTTCCTTTGCACATCCCCTGAAGAAGCAAACACCAAAACATTACCAGAGAAAGGGGGAGGGGTGATGTCTGCGCTGTGGATGGATAAGGGTGGAGGAGGTGCAGAAAACTCAGGAATGGCCGTGGACACACGGGCGTGTGGACATAGGGTGCTCCTAAGTGTAAAACATAGCAATCTGAACTATGGGTGTAACAACCTAAATGATGGGTGAAAAACTACAATGTGCATAAAAATACCACAAAATGCAAATAGTGAAAAAATGTGAAAAATGGACGACCAAAAAAAATTATAGCTAAAGGATATATAGTATATAAAAAATCTATACACTAATTAGTATATATGAATATACCGTATTTATCGGCGTATAACACACACATGCGTATAACACGCACCCTAACTTTAGGAGGGAAGTTTCAGGAAAATAAATTTCCACAGCCCCCAGCGTATAACACGCAGGCACAGTTTACCCTCTATTTCCAGGGTTAAAAAGTGAGTCTTATACGCCAATAAATACAGTACATATAATTATATGTCTATAACAAGAAAAAACAAAAAATGGTGTATAGATCCACAGTGAACAGAAAAGTCAAATAAGCATTTCTAGTAAGTGCTCTCAAAGAACCGAAATCCAGGAGTGTAGTGCCAAAACAAAGCTTCAGTGAAAACACCTCTGGTGGTCTCTAACTGCTCACCTCCCGGCTATAGCACGGATAGCCAAATAAGCTCCAGACGAGTGGATTCCAATGACAGCAGCGTATATCAAGTGACTACAACCTCAGCATCAGGTATACATGGAAAAAACATTGAGACAGAGTCATGGCACAGGATAGTAGGGACACTAATACCATATGATGGATCACACAGACACGCACTCACATGGAGGCTATGAATGGTGGGCCAGTCCATCAGGTATTGGAAGTACAGCAAGAAGAACATCCAGGACAACTCACGAACTCGCTGTTCGTCGGAGATAGGCCCACCTGGAGCTTAGTTTACTATCTGTGCTATAGCCGGGAGGTGAGCAGTTAGAGGCCACCAGAGGTGTTTCGAGGAAAAGAAGAGAAAGAAAGTTGTCCAAGTGGGACGCAGACAGCAAAAAAATAACATGGCAGTGGTTTAAATCTTTTTTACTCTAGCCAAAATAATTAAAATCATGTGGTAATATATACACTTATACACAAGGTTATGGGTCTTTGTAGTACTTTGTTGTTTTACATTGCTTTGGACCTAAAACTTCTTTACCAAAATCAACCAGCACTGGTAACAAAATCCACTTGTTGTTGAGTTGTTACTGTTTTTATTTATTTGTTTTAAAAGACCATTATGAATGAATTCCCAAATTAAGAATTTGACGTCATCATGCTGTCCATCTAAAAATGTTTTAGTGATGACTGTTGGAACATTCTAATGAGGCCCTTAGCCCAAAAGATCCTGGTGCTCATTAAACATTGTTTTTACATGCCAAACCAGACCAGCATTCCTTTGCACTCTGCAATTCAGTGCTGTACCTATGTATATGGCCTATTGCTGCTTTGAAGGGAAACACATACATTTATGCTTGTATAGATGTTCCTTCATCAGCAACTGGCATGATAAATACACAATACACAAATACACATTGCAAGGCTTATTCGTTTGCCCCTAGCCAGGGGTTCTTAGTGTGGTCTTATTATCAGCGTTCCAGATTCAATTGTTAGTCCACCCAACATGTTTGCAGATGTATTTATGTTGTCTCCCTGGCTCATCATTTTCTGAGGCTGCTTCCAACTTTCTTATATTTTTTAGTTTACTCTGTAGAAGATTCAATAGATGAACCAGGTTTCTTTCTGCAGCAGTAGAAATTAAACTGTGACTTATGGGAGGTCCTGTCTGGTGGTATCACTACTGAAATCCCTGAACAAAATGCCACAAAAGCAGTTTTCAGTGAAATTACTCTTTAAAGTGGAGTTTCCATCCCAATTATTATTTTTTTCATTATTGTGCTCATTAGACCTAAAAAAAAACATGTTTTACTCATCTGGAAATGCCTGTTGCTATGCAGTCCCACAAAATCTGCCTTTGGAATCACCTAGGATTCTGACATCATCTCCCTCTAATACTCCTGGGAAATGTGTGTCATCATTTCCCAGGATGCAGTGCACTGCCCAATTATCACTCCCCATCCAAGACTTCCAGGAAGTAAGTGCTTGTGGGCTTCACAATGCCCACAAGCAAAATGACAATGGTGTGGACATTTTTATAAACTATCTTTTATGAATAACTATGCAGAGCGGCGGCGGATTGTAAAATAGTAAGTTACCGGATTTATATTATAAAAACGCATGATGAAAGGACATACATTTAAAAAATGCTAATTGTGGTTGGAACCCCACTTTAAACAAGATTTGCCATGGATTGCCTATAAGGTCCTTCAGTGGGGGTATTGGACATATAGTACATCATTTCAGTTATATCCTGTTTTCATAGTTATCTCAATTTATTACCTTACACCTGTAAATATATATATTTTTTTAAATAAGCCAAGTTTATATTTATTTCCTTCCATAGTTTCAGCCAAAGTAGTCTTCTGCAAATAGATTAATCAAGCACTTTTAAATAGTAGGCATTATTTATAAGATCTGATGTTAAGTTTTAACATGTCACTTTAACAAATGTTGGTGCTTTACTTTGTGGTTAAGATTTTACACTCATAATGTAGCAACACCAGTGAGAGGGTTTCATATTCGTTCTCTAGCCTTTCAAGTATTACACACTTTCATCTAATCCATTAAATCACTTTACAAATGAATTGATAATGTAGTGTGCCCCAGTTTCAAAGAAAGCCTATCAACACCTTTCAAACATATTTTGGCTATTTAAACAAAGTGTAGTTCAGCCAGCGTTTCCCACAAAGAGCTGGACTCCGGGGTTTGTTTTTGCAGGCGACATCAATTCAAAGATGAACTCTGCTCAGATGTGGTAACTATAAAGCAGAGCCCCATATAAATAAATAAGAAGGGGTGAAGAGAAGTATTACTATTACTCAGGTTGGACATGACATTGCCAAATCTCAGAACACATAGACGATGGGTATTTATCAAAATGTTTTTCTGCATACTCACAGTGCTGCAAATGATTAGTACATCCATCATGGGAACACCTAATTTTATTTAGTCAGAAAAATTGTGACAAAGCAATTGTAATTCTTTTAACTAGAAACCTCACTTTCTCAGAAATTATCTCAGGAATCGGAAATTGTGGTATTCTATAACTGAAAAATGAAATTCCTTGAATTACAAAGAAGAAAAAGGGAAAATAGAATATAACACAAAAAGTATTGCTAAAATGTAAAATATAAAAATATGAACGTTAATATGCTGAATAATTTTACGGTTTGCAGACATATTTTGTCAAGTCAGTTGTGTTAGTTGCATCATTTGGTGTTTGTATATTGTAACCCATTCTAAAGATTTAGGGCCAGATTCAGGTACATCTGCGCATTATTGGACCGGCGTAGCGCACCGCCTTTACGTTAGACTGGCGCAATGTAGCGGCGCAATCACCCTATTCTCGTCGGTTTTACACAGAAATTTGCGCCTGCGCAACGTTATTTCAGAGGCGCAAGGCGGAGTAATACAAATTGGGAAGGACGTGGGCGTGTTACATTGAAATGAGCCGTGACCCCATGCAAATGAAGGGCCGGCCGGCTCGCGCATGCGCGCTTGAAGCAGACCATGGTCAGCACCTCTGTGCGCATGCAGTGAAATTGGAAGTGGACTAGGGCAAATTAGTGAACTACGCAAACAGCATAAATAGACAGAGACAAACGCACTTCCTTTGCAAAAGTACATCCCTTTGTATCCCTCCCTATACAGCAAGGTGCTTTTGTTCTGTTGTTTATTAGCGTTTGTTTGTTTGTTTGTGACGTGTCTTTTAGATATTTGAGGACTGTTTTGCAGAGTGATTTTTGTCTTTTATGTGTTTTCTTTGTTGTTATTTTGTTTAAATTATATTTTTGCTGGGCATTTTTTATTTTTGCTGGTCATTTTTTTTTGGTTCTGTTTGGGAATGTGGGGGTGACATTCCTGCCGGAAAAGGGGTGTCACCCTCATTTGTGGTGGAGAAGTGATCCCCAGGTCAGTGTGAATGGTGTATGAATGTACAGTGACATAATTGGAGCTGTGGCATGGCGTTGCAGCTCACAAGTCCTGCATGGTGGGCTTGTGCCAATCCAATGTGATGAGGATGTGGGGTGTGTGTGCTAGGGACCACAGTGGTGTGCATGCATGCATTCTCATTGTGCCATGATTAATGTGTGTGTTTAACGTGCAAAGATGCATAATGTGAGCTGGCATGAGATGGAGTCATGAGATGGGGTCCCAGTGCATATGCAGAGTCACCTTGAAGGGAAAAGACAGGAGGATGTTAGAAGTGCATGTGCCCCTTGTGATGTGTGCATCATGGGGGGGGGGGGGCAGTCATGCCTGCCACCCATGTCACTCACCAACCAGCCAGCTGTCCCCATACATGTTCTGTTCAAAATCTGTGGGGATGGGGCTCTGATTGTATATGTAGCTGTCATGGGTGTCATGGGTAGTGTCATGTGTTGGGCTGGTGATGTCCTCCTGCAGGGTTGTGGTTAATTCCAGGATGGCATGAGGGGTGAATCTGAAGATGCGAGACACCTCAGAATCACTCATGCCATAGATGTCTATGTGTGTGTGTGATATATCCTCTCCCGTGAGTGAAGAGTGAAGAGTGAGGGGCTTGTATCAGATAAGAATATTGTATTAGATTAGATTCAATTGTAAAGTTTATATAAGCATAAAAAAAGTTAAAAAAATAAAAAAATCCCGTGCCCTCCTCAGTGCCCTCCTCAGTGCCCTCCTCCTTCTTTGCTCATCTAAAGTCAGTAGTATAGCTATGAGCATGGATGACACTGGCATGTTGGCATACAGTTTGTTGGACAACATGTGTGACTGCTCAGCTCCTCACTAACAGTGTTGCTCTGTCTGACATGTAGACGAATTGTCTAATTTTATACCAGCTTTTATATGGTCTAATTTTAGACAGGACATTTAGCTGTTGCGCACAGCGCGTAGCGTGCGCTGCACCAACGTTCTTTTGTGGATCCCCGTCACTCCCTCATTAGCATATTTGAATAGCAAATCAATGGTGTGTCTAGCGCAGTTTTGCGCAGACGGATGCGCCTGTCTAACAAAATTACGCTGGACAAAAAAAAAAATAGATTTCTTGCGTATCTCGTTTTGGGAATGCCGTGCATCAATTAGACTTACGCCGCGCATCTCCTGTAACGCCGGCGTAATCGCTCTGTGAATCTGGCCCTTAGCATCAGGGGTATAGCTTCAAGTCCACTCACCAACTTGTGTTTTATCACCCACTTTTATTAAAAAAAAAAAAAAATATTTACATTAGGTTTTCCTCCCAAGGGTTCAGCATGAAACAGGATACAAAGGAGAAACCAGCCTCTTGACTAATTTGGTCCACTCAGACCCACAGTCTGTATTTGCACAGACTTCAATAACTCAACCTCCTGGCTATTTTGGCTAAATAGTTATTTTCATTTGCAAAGCTAGGGCAAAGACATTCAAATCTTGTGAACATCACATCCCATTTAGGAAATTTAAAAAAAGGAGAAAAACGGGTAAAAAAAACCCGGGACTTTGAATGGTGTTCAATTAATAGGGTATAAATACAGTAACAGCATTAAAGATTTAAATTTTTATTATAAAAGTAAAAAAACAAGCATTAAAGATTTAAATTTTTATTAAAAAAGTAATAAAACAAGCACAATTTTAAAAACCATCCATAGGAATAAACGGCACTTTTCCAAACACATACAAGACTGCATAAACTGCAGTCTTGTATGCGTTTGGCAAAGTGTCGTGTATTCCTATGGATGGTTTTTAAAATTGTGCTTGTTTTTTTACTTTTATAATAAAAATTGAAATCTTCAATGCTGTTAATGTACTTCTACCCTATTTATTGAACATCGTTCAAAGTCCTGGGGTTTGTTACCCTTTTTTCCCCGCTTTTTTTAAATAGTTCTTCTGCGCAGACATTCACAGTTCTCTGGTGATGGCCTAGTCAGGTTGCCAGTCTTTACAGCCAGAACACAGACACACAATACAGTATTCGTGTTGCTTTGTCCTGCAGCATGATTCTTCTAGTGAGGGAAGAGCCTTGACCATAAAAACCATAAAGACCATAAAGAGTTTTAATTCTGACAACAAGTTTAATTGGGCAGCTATGTGGCAAATTACATTTATTGTTGATAAATGTAAAGCTTGGCACTTGGGGGCTAAGAATATGCATGCATTATACATATTAAGGGGGAGTACCACTGGGGGAAGCAATGATGGAGAAGGATCTGGGTGTTCTAGTAAATCATAAGCTTAAAGTGGTTTCTAAAGGCAGAAGGTTTTTTATTTGAATGCATACTATGCATTCAGATAAAAAAACTTCTGTGTGCAGCAGCCCCACTCAACCCCCCTAATACTTACCTGAGCCCCATCTCAAACTAGCGATGTTGCACGAGAGACTTTGCTGTCAGGGACACTCCCTCCTGATTGGCTGAGATATTGGCGCCCGCTGCTGTCAATTAAAGTGAGCTTATGAGGAGAGAGAGGGGGTGGGGCAGAGCTGCGGCTCCGTGTCTGAATGGACACACAGAGCAACGGCTCAACTCAGGTAATCCCATATCAAGCTGCTTGCTGTGGGAGCACTTTGCTGGAGTGAGGGGCCAAAAGCAATGGCTAAAGACCAGAGAAAGAGGCAGATCTGTGTTTCTCTGTGCAAAATCATTGCACAGAGCAGGTACAGTAAGTATAAAATGTTTGTTATTTGTAACCCCAAAAATTATTGAGACAACGGTATCACTTTTATAATAGCATGCAATACCAAGTAGCGGTTTCCAAGGTGAGCAAAATCGTTTCTTATATTAAGAGAGGTATAGACTCCAGGAAGAGAGAGAGAGAGAGAGAGAGAGAGAGAGAGAGAGAGAGAGAGAGAGAGAGAGATCATTTTACATCGGTACAAATCATTAGTAAGACCTCATCTGGAATATGCAGGTCAGTTTTGCGCACCAGTTTACAAATAAGACATCGAGAAAAGATATTGAGAAACTGTAGAAAGTGCAGAGAAGGGCAACCAAACTGATAAGAGGCATGGAGGAGCTCAGCTATGAGAAAAGATTAGAGGAACTGAATATATTCTCTCTTTGAGAAAAGGAGATTAAGGAGGGATATGATCAACCTGTATAAATATATAAGTGGTCCGTATATTGAACTTGGTGTTAAGTTATTCTCTTTAAGGCCAGGGTTGGCAACCCGTTGATTGTGTGCTACCTGTCGACTACAGGTAGGTGACAAGTAGACCGGGAAATGGTCTGTGTTGCCGACCCTGTTACTGCTAGTGCCAGTCCCTCTCTTTCCGCCCCCAGCCTCCTCCAGTGTGCCTTCAGTTCTTCTCTCTCCCACCCCTCCAGCCTCCTTTGGCGCTGTGAACAGCAGAGAGCGAGAGGCAGCACAGCCCAGGGCAGGATGGAGGGCGGCGGAGGAGCTGGCCAAGTTAACCCACAGGTGATTGGTTGCTAGGTCCTTAGCAACCAATCACCAGCTTGTTAATATTAAAATTCACTGCGCCAGCTCCTACACCGCCCCTGTACAGAACTGTGTTGCTTCTTGGTCTTCTGTGTGCACAGGTAGGATGGTATGAGAGGCAATGGGGGGGGGAGAGGACACTAGTGTGCATGTGTGTGTGTGTGGGGGGGGGGGTGATGTGAAGGGGGCAGTGGACAATGATCCCTGCATTCTGAGCATAACGCACTCCTGATCCCTGAATTTTGAGCATAACACACTCATGATCCCTGATCTCTGCATTCTGAGCATAATGCATTCCTAATCCCTGAATTCTGAGCATAACACACTCCTGATCCCTGATCTCTGCATTCTGAGCATAATGCATTCCTAATCCCTACAATCTGAGCGTAACACATTCCTGATCCCTGCATTCTGAGAGTAACAGACTCCTGATCCCTGATCCCTGCATTCTGAGAATAATGCACTCCTGATCCCTGCATTCTGAGCATAACACACTCCTTAACCCTAATCCCTGCATTTTGAGCATAATGCACACCTGATCCCTGATCACTGAATTCTAAGCGCAATGCACCCCTAATCCCTGCATTCTGAGTGTAACGCACTTCTGATCCCTGCATTCCAAGAGTAACGCACTCCTGATCCCTGCATTCTAAACGTAACACACTTTTGAACCCTGCATTCTGAGCATACCACACTTCTGATCCCTGTATTCTGAGTGTAACATGCTCCTGATCCCTGATCCCTGAATTCCAAGTGTAATGCACTCCTAATCCCTGTATTCTAAGCGCAACACACTCCTGATCCCTGCATTCTGAGCACAACACACTCCTTAACAATGCATTCTGAGCGTAACGCACTCCTAAACCCTACATTCTGAGCATTACTAATCTTGAACCCTGCTTTCTGAGCATAACGCCCTCCTAAACACTGCACTCTCTTGTAATACTTTGTGTGTTTTGTGGGCTCTATTTTGGGGTTAACAATGTATCATCACCCGCAGTAGATCACAAAGGCACTGCCCTAACAACAAGACACTGTGCCCGGTGTTTTTCTACTTCATTATTATTGTTCAAGTAGATTTTCATCTCTCTAAGGATGCTTACCTCTGCTTAACCACTTAAGACCCGGACCTTTAGGCAGCTAAGGGACCCGGCCAGGTTTTGCGATTCAGCACTGCGTCATTTTAACAGACAATTGCGCGGTCATG
The DNA here is from genome assembly GCA_029574335.1 of Rana kukunoris. Classification (NCBI taxonomy): domain Eukaryota; kingdom Metazoa; phylum Chordata; class Amphibia; order Anura; family Ranidae; genus Rana; species Rana kukunoris. The sequence goes on along the minus strand of CM056052.1, from coordinate 342,419,691 downwards.
CGATGTGGCTCCCAAACAAAATTGGCGTCCTTTTTTTTCCCACAAATAGAGCTTTCTTTTGGTGGTATTTGATCAATTTGGAATCAAATGGAATTAGTAGCTCCTACTGAGTTGGATATAGCAGCTCCTACTGAATTGAAATTAGTAGCTCCTACTGAATTGGAATTAGTAGCTCCTACTGAATTGAAATTAGTAGCTCCTACTGAATTGGAATTAATAGCTCCTACTGAATTGGAATTAGTAGCTCCTACTGAATTGGAAACAGCAATACGCAGTACAGTACCGGAATGCAAGTTTTAGCGCAATAAAAAAACCTGCTTTACAGACCTTGAATGCTGGGGTGAGAATTTCAAAACATGGACAATGTAGACGTAGGCAATTACTTTAGTACTATGGGAATAGTTTACAAAAAAAAGAGAATCTTCAATAAACTCAATAAATGTAGCTGTGTTCACTTTGAATACCCAATCATGTGCAGATGAAGTAAATAAACAGTAATTTTCTTCTTGTGTGAGTGGAAAATTTTGAGTGAATATTCACTTAATATAGAGTGAAGATGCTTAAAGTGGTTGTAAACCCTCGGGGACAAGTTACACCTACAGGTAAGCCTAGATTAAGGCCTACATGTAGGTGCTTGCAATATCAACGACTTCAATGGCGCATGCGCCGTCTTGAAAGGGCACGCTGTGTCAGAGAGACAGAGTTCCCCTGGAAGAAAAAGATGGATTCTCGTTGCCAGCGGGGAAGACGTTGACATTGTGGGCTTCTACTGCAGGTAGGTGTCACATCGCATAGTAGCCCATTATGCTTTACCTTTGCAGGGTTTACTTCCTCTTTAACTCTTCTAGTAAATCAGCCTCTGTGTCTTTAGTAATAGATCAGTGGCAGGAAGCTCTTTCCCTATCCCCTCAGTACTGAACTGCCCACATAGCAGTTTTTTCACCAGCATCTCAGAACTCTTGTAGTGCAAAGTGGATTTGTCTTTAGTAAATAACCTCCTAAGGCCGCGTACACATGATCAAATCTATCTGCTGGAATCCGTCGGCTCGGGCGAGCCGACGGATTTAGCCACCCGACAGATTTCAAAGCATGCTTTGAAATCTGTCGGCTGGAAACCCGTCCACCCGACATGTCTGCTGGTTAGTACGCTAACCAGCAGACATGTCTTCTCGCACACGCGCCGAATGGTTTCGACGCATGCGCGGAAGTGTTTTACTTCCTGGTGCGGTGACGTGGCGGCGTCAACGTCACTGCCACGTCAGCGCGCCGTCTGGCGGCGGGGATTTTGGTTTGATCGTGTGTACACGGTCAAACCAATATGTCCCCAGCAGACAGATTTGTTCAAATCGGTCGGCCCGACCGATTTGAACAAATCTGTCTGCTCGTGTGTACGCGGCCTAAGTGTAATATCTGTCTGCTGCTTTGTTCCTCTGCTATTAGCATGGATCACTTCTGACAAATTTTCCTCACACCAATAGAAAAAAGTTACGGGGAGGGATATCAAGCTGATTGATAGCCTCGGCTCAGTTCCTGTGTGCAGTGTGAAGAGGGGTGTGTCCCATCCCTCCAATCAGCTCTCAGAGCTGTCAGAGCTGTCCTCACTGAGCTCTGTAGAGCGTAACGTTAGCTCTCCACATCCTTCTATCTGAGCTCTCAGACAAGCTGTATAAATTCTGCACTTTGAATGGATGTAGAAAGCAAAGACTGGAGATAAACAGGTACAACTTCTGTAGGAAGATTTGTTTAATCTCTGTGCATCACCTGAGGCCAGTGGCTTCACTGGGTATATGTAAGAGTTTACAACCACTTTAATTATAAAATTACTACAATTGATCATAAAATGTTCTCCTCTGTAACCAATAAAAAAGTACAATAACAAGGATTTGATAACTTGTGGTACATGGGGTGTAGTCTATATGTTGGACTGCGATTGTGGCCTCCAATATATAGGGAGGACCCCTAGGCCACTTAGTGTTCGTATAGGTGAACATATCAACAACATTAAGATGGGTCAGAAGTCTCATAATGTCTCCAAACACTTCAGGAACTGTCATAACAGGGATCCGAGTGGCCTCGGTTTTTTCGGGAAGTAGAAAGGGGTAATAAGCACTGGGGGAGGGAATTTTATCCATTATCTGAGCCAAAGGGAATGATTTTGGATTTTTGAAACCAAAGTGCTTACATCTGAAGGCATAAATGTTGAGTTTGATTTACCGTAAACAGTTTTATTTCCAATAGATAATGTTTCTATTAATGCAATTTTCTATTGTGGATGTTATTTTGTCTTGATTTATTTGTTTTTATAATATGTGCTTTTTAGAAATATCATAGCATCTATACATAATAATTGTTGTTATTGAGGTTTTTGGAGGGTCTGTTTACAGCCTTTACGGTATTTTATTATAATTCCTATATGATTTTGTGTTTTGAGGCATCTGTAGAATATTTTCTGCATTTAATGGTGAACCCGATTGGTGGTTTTAATTAAACTCCTCTGTTGTGACCACCCAGATGTGCTATGCCCACAGGTCAGGTGTTTGTATGAAGCATAGCTATGGGTGCACTCAGATCATGCTGTTTGCGGGGATTGGGGTCTCTATAGTATAAGGTGTCTAGGGCTTCCAGCATCTAGGGTTCCTATAGCGGCCTGCTTCCTACATTAGACACCGGGTAGCTCCACCCCACTGACGAAGTCTTGTTAGATCTAACGTTCACGGAGAGGAGCTACTAAAGATGATGTTACCCGTTGCTCTCCTGCTCTGCCGACATGAGACCAGGAATCTGTTTGTAACTACAGGCTGTTTTTAAAAGGATTGATTGTGAGTGCATTTTGTTTTTTAAAAAGGCATTTACTTGGGAGCTAGCATAGAGCACTTTGTGTGTTTTTGTTTATCTACATGTGATCGGGACCTGTTCAGCTTCACTACTCCCTGCTAACCCAAAGTGACAACATACAGACTTGGACTTTTTATTACATGTCATTTGCATTTTTTTTTCCATTGTGTGATTTGTTTTTATTGCACTGCACTTTATGTATAGCTATAGATCGTTTTAACATGTTTGTTCATTAGTCCATTTATAATAAAATAAAATAAAAAGTGAGCAGAGTACTTTTTAAAACAGCGTACAAAGTAAACTAAATTTGCTTGCCTGTTCACATGCACAGTTCAGTGTACCATCTCAGCACCAGAATTAGATGTAAGTGGATGTAAATCCCAATTTTCTATATATTTTTTTGATGTCACAATGTAGAGTCGCAATGTGCCCAGTCTTGCCACACAAAATTAATCCAACGCTGATTAATCCTCTTTTAATGCTCAGTAAAATGAGGTATAAAAAGTGAGAAATCCACCCCTCCCCCACATAACACATTCTGGTAATATACAATGAACTTTGGATCACCTCATGTTATTATAAACATGTCCAAGCTAGATTTGTAAATAACCTGTCACTGAAAGCAAAAACAGAGAAACTGACTTTATAATTTGGCAGGTTTTTATCTGGAATTCTGTTAATTTGCACTGAACTTTACAAGAGGATTACTCAGCGCTGGATTAACTCTGTGTGGCAAGACTGGGCACAGATAATAGGAAATCTTATACTCTATATTGTGACATCAAAAATAAATATTTTTTTGGGGGGTTTACATCCACTTTAATGCACTCCTGTGTGCATGTAGAGGGGTTAAACCATTCTAACCAAGCCAATAAAGATGGCAGAGAATCCAGGACCTGGAAGAATGTGGGTGAAGATGTCAGCACTGATGAGGGATCAAGAGGAGGTAAATTAAAATGGAGTTCCCCCAAATAGGAAAGCTCTGCTTGTTTGCAGCCTCCTCCCCTCCACTGCCACATTTTGCACTTTTTGAGGGGGGAGCGGGTACCTGGTTTTGACAGGTACCTGCTCCTACTTCTGGCTCAAATTTTCCCGGCGAACTGAGCCAGAAGTTCAGCACCCCTCCTGCTCCCCCAGACTATGAGACCATTAACAAGGCGCAGCGTGACTCGGGTATGCACAGTAGGAAAGAGGCTGTTTCCCTTACTAGAGACGCCGGTGCCTGCACCCAAAGCCGACTGAAGACATTGCCGGATCCCTGGACAGGTAAGTGTCCTTATATTAAAAGTCAGCAGCTGCAGCATATATAGTTGCTATTTTTTTTCTGAAGAAGCCTGAAGCTCCATAATTTTTGCTTTCATTTTAACCACTTAATGACCAGAAGGTTTTAACCCCTTAATGACCAGGCTTCTATTGCGGTACGGCACTGCATCACTTTAACTGGCAATTGCATGGTCGTGTGACGCTGTAATACATATCCAAATAAAAATAAAAAAAGTTTTTATCAGCTTAGGCCAGTATGTATTCTGCTATATATTTTTGGTAAAAAAATCAGAATACGCGTATATTGATTGGTTGTTTTACTGGTAATGGCGGCGATCAGCAATTTTTAGTGGGACTGCGACATTGCAGCGGACCAGTGACATTATTACATTGATCAGTGCTAGAAAATGCACTGATTAATGTATAAACAGAAAGAGATAGTATCCCCTAACTGGACTTTTAAGGCACTGCGATTGAATTGTATATAGAAAAGATTGCTGACAGGAAAGGGGTTAGGGGATACTCTATTTTTCTGTCTAGTTATTTGGATGTGGCATGTTACAGAAAAATACCCACCGATATTTAGCATTGATCTATGTATAAATCACACTGGCAGGGAAGGGGTTAACACTGATCCCTAGGTGTGTTCTAACTGTACAGGGGGTGGGCTTACTGAAACACCACAGATATCGCTGTTCCCGATCATTAGGAACAGTAGATCTCCATGATGTCCCCCGACAGAACGTGGGATCCGACTTATTTACATAGGCAGATCACCGTTCTGCATCTGTGTACCATGATTGCAGGTCGCTGGCAGACATCGAGTCCGCCGGAACCGCGGGCATGTTCTAGTGGCTTGTTCAACATACATGGACTGAGGTGCGGGTACGCCAGTTTACGCAGGAGAGCCGACCTTCCACGGTATATATTAGGGTTGTCCCGATACCGATACCAGTATCGGTATTGGGACCGATACCGAGTATTTGTGGGAGTACTTGTACTCCCGCAAATGCCCCCGATGCCTGGCCGAATACTCTGCCCCCCCCGCCGCAACACCGCCACCACCGCAACATCGCCGCTGCCGCAATGCCGCATCCCGCCGCTTAGTTAATACGGGCGGGGAACATTACAGCTTTCATTTGAATATCTGTTGTGTTTGCCGCCGCGCCGCGTATAGACACTCCCCCTTTCTCGGGTTGGACAGATCCCGAGCAAGGGAGAGTGTCTACAGCTATTCAAATGAAAGCTGTGATGTTCCCCGCCTGTATTAACTAAGCGGCGGAGGCGGCGGCGTGGCATCCAGGTATGTGGGACATGGCTGCATATATGGGGGATATGTGGGACATGGCTGCATATATGGGGAATATGTGGGACATGGCTGCATATATATGGGGAATAAGGGGGACTTTGCTGCATATATGGGGGATATGTGGGACATGGCTGCATATATGTGGGATATGGGCAACATGGCTGCATATATGGGGGTGACATGGCTGCAGATATGGGGGACATGGCTGCATATATGGGAGATATGGGGGACATGGCTGCATATATGTGGGTGACATGGCTGCAAATATGGGGGACATGGCTGCATATATGGGGGATATGGGGGACATGGCTGCATATATGGGGGGACATGGCTGCATATGTGGGGGACATGGCTGCATATGTGGGGGACATGGCTGCATCTATGGGGGACAGGGCTGCATCTGTGCAAGGACATGGCTGCATATGTGGGGACATGGCTGCATATGTGGGGACATGGCTGCATATGTGGGGGGCCATGGCTGCATTTGTGGGGGGCCATGGCTGCATTTGTGGGGGGACATGGCTGCATTTGTGTGGGGACATGGCTGCATTTGTGGGGGACATGGCTGCATTTGTGGGGGACATGGCTGTATTTGGGGACACATTTAAAAAAAAGTATCGGTATTCGGTATCGGCGAGTTTTTGAAAGAAAGTATCGGTACATGTACTTGGTCCTAAAAAGGTGGTATCGGGACAACCCTAGTATATATACTGTGGCTGGTCGGCAAGTAGATAAAAAGCAGCTTCACAACTTTGAGACACAAAAACAGCTGAAGTCCCCAAACCTTGTGTGATTACTATTACTTTATTGTCATGGTGATTTAATGATAGGGAACCACTCTAATTGGATCCCGGTTATAAGTGTGCAGCCAACCAGTGGCTGTCAATGAAAGCACAGCTGTAAGTAGAAGCACGCACATCCGTTTTCTATTAGTTCTACAATAAAGCACAGGTTTGTTCCTTCAGGCCTCGTACACACGACCGAGAATCTTGTCGTAAAAAAAACATAGTTTTCCACGATGAGGTTCTTGTCAGGCTTGTCGAGAATCTTGTTAAGCTTTCTTTACATACACACAGTCAAGACAAAATCTCATCGTTCTCAACACATCGTACAACACGTAAGACGGCACTATAAAGGGGAAGTTCGATTCCACTGGCACAACCATTGGGGCTACTTTTGCTAATCTCATGTTACTGCGTGTTAGGTAAAAGTTTGGTGAGAGACGATTTGCGCTTTTCAGTCTGTTACAGCGTGACGAATGCTATCTCCATTACAAACGCTACTTTTACCACAGGTGCGCTCCTGTCTCATACTCTATTCTGAGCATGCACGCGTTTATAAGCATACACACAAACGTATTTCTCGTTGTAAACCAGCCCGACGAGAAACACGACAAGGAAATTGAGACTCCTGATGAGAAAAACATACACACGACCGTTTTCCTCGGCAAAAGTGCTCTGCCAGCATTTTTCTTGATGGATTTTGCAGAGGAAAACGGTCGTGTGTACGAGGCCTCAGAATGGATCACCGTGCTGGGGACCATTGATCTTCAGATTGTGATCCCGAATGGGCTTAAATTGACTATCTCTATTGCCACACAAATAACACATATATTTACACTTTCTTTCTCAACTGCAGAACCTGAATTGTTGCAGTTGCAGACACTTCAAACTAGAGACACCGATAAATATACAGAAGTTAGAAACAGATGTCAAATATATTTTTTTGTAGAATAATACTTTACATCTAGGTTTTTTAGATTATAAGAAACACTACATCGTAGAGACTATTTTAAAAGGATTATAGAGAGTATTTTAAAGCACTGGTTATTGTAAATTGTTACTTACAGAAAAACTTACAGAAATGTAAATAGTACCCTTGAAAGACAATACACAGTATCTAAGGACCATTTTCCTACAAATTACTGGCAAGGATATCAGGTCACCAGAATTTTATTTGGTAGACCGTATGTTGTATTTTGGAAAGAATTGTCATCTGCAATGCTTGCCTGGTTTAAAGGTTAAACAGATGTGATGACATAATGCAGTTATGTGGAAGTGCTTGTTTAATTTGAAAATACCATAACATCTTTTTCATAGCTGGCTTGGAATATGCATTGGAAGAGCTTTTATTCAAGATATTATTCCAAAAAGCTAATTCAGCTGTGACCATTTTTCCCAAATAGTAAAGTGTAAAAGCCATGTAGACAGACATGATATATAAAAATAATGACTTTTTAAACCATGTTATTTTAGATTCTGATAAATAAAACAAAATCTTTAATCCGAACCTCTCAAAGAAGGGTTCATGTCTATAATTTAATCACGTTACCGTATATATATATATACACTAATCCTATATGCAGTGCCTTGACAAAGTATTCATACCCCTTGACATTTTCTACATTTTGTCATGTTACAACCAAAAACATAAATGTATTTTATTGGGATTTTATAAGAGGACTCCAGGGGCAACCTGTAAAGCTCTGGTGAACTCCACGCCCAAGAGGGTTAAGGCAGTGCTGGAAAATAATGGTGGTCACACAAAATATTAACACTTTGAGTCCAATTTGGACATTTTCACTTAGGGGTGTACTCACTTTTGTTGCCAGCGGTTTAGACATTAATGGCTGTGTGTTGGGTTATTTTAAGGGGACAGCAGATGTACACTGTTATACAAGCTGTACACTCACTACTTTACATTGGAGCAAAGTGTCATTTCTTCAGTGTTGTCACATGAAAAGATATAATAAATTATTTACAATAATGTGAGGGATGTACTCACGTTTGTGGGCAAATTTGATATTTTAATTTTTTTTTTTACTGTGAGACAAACTGAATGTAGGTGTGAAAGGTGTGTTTGGAATTTAAACTTCAGCGTTCATTAGAACACTAATCTCCAGCACTACAAGACATTTAGAGGAAGGAGTTGATAAGCACTGTTGTTTGGAATGTGCTGACTTTCAATGAGGTAGAGGAGTGGGAGCAATGTAGGACACTAAACCAACAAGAAAACTGCAATGACCCTTCAATATTAAACAGAAATGGAGCATGTAAGGAGTCACTATTTTAAATAAGCACCAGCAAGCAGTTAGAAATGAAGTGAAGAGAAGATAGGCTAATTGTCGGGCACCGTTTGAATTGGCATGTGGCCAGTAGCATGTCAAATATTAGTGAAAATACAGCACAGCTGTTTCAGTATTGGGGTTTCCTTTTACAAGCCCTGTAACAGGCTTTTGAGAGAGACGGGACATTTACTGCTTCAGCAACTCTAAAACATAAACTTAACAGTTAAGACTCATGTTACATATAAAGACAGTAATCCATGAAAGAGGATCCTTCTTGTAGCCATCTTTTACTTTCTTAAATCCCCCTCACCCATCAGACTGTTGTTAGGAATTATATTTTACTGTACAGAAATATCAGAAATGCATGCCTATGTTCTACATTTTCAATAAATCTTTCTTCTTATGCTATTTGCTATAAATGGAATTACATTTTTTTTCAATGACGGTATAACAAGTCAAGAAACCTAGCTTAAAATGTTAAAGCGGAGTTCCATCCAAAAATGAAACTTTTGCTTTTTGAAATCCACCCCCCCCCCCCCCTCCGGTGTCACATGTGGCAGCTTTCAGGGGGAGGAGGGAGCAGATACCTGTGTAATCCAGGTATTTGCTTTAATTTCCAGGCAGAAATCACTGCGGTGACCTACGCCACGTCCGGCACCTACTCCATCCACCACGCTGTCTTCTGGGAGACACACAGATCCCAGAAGACAGCAGTGACCAGTGGGATCGTGCAGCCCGACTTGCGTATGCACAGTAGGGAACCAGGAAGTGAAACCGCAAGGCTTCACTTCCTGATTCCCTTACCAAAGATGGCGGCAGCAGCACCCGAGAGACGAGAAACAGATCGGCTTTGGGTGCCGACATCGCGGCCGCCCAGTACAGGCAAGTGTCCATATATTAATATATATGTAAGCTCCACAAGCAGGGCCCTCCCGTACCTTCTGTATTGAACTGTACTGTAATTGTGCTGTCCCCCCTATACATTGTAAAGCGCTGCGTAAACTGTTGGCGCTATATAAATCCTGTATAATAATAATAATATTAAAAGTCAACAGCTGCAGTATTTGTAGCTGCTGACTTTTAATATATATTTTTATCGGCGGAACTCTGCTTTAAGTGCTACATAACCTTTTAGCTAGTGTTATGTCATGGTATAAGCCAAATCACCCTACAGACAGCAAGGTGCAACCTGGAGTTTACTGAATGAATGCAGGGTAACTTTACAATGGTATAATGGTAAAAAAGAGGATGCGATGAGTATTGTGCAAAGAGCAACAATCAATAAAACAATTACATAACATCGAGGTGTTATGATAAGGAATAATGGATGTTCATTTGTAAAATAAACAGTGCAAAACAGTCAAGTACAAATACAGTTACTTGTGGTTCCCTCACTCTGGGAGGCTGGCTGTGGCTGATTTCTCAGGGAGCTGGTCACTGAGATCCCAGGCAGGCTCCACAGCATTCCAAGAGGAAAAAGGTAAACATCAGAACTACAGTAATCTGCCACTTTGTCTGGACTGTGAAAAAATGTTATTCTGTGAAAGAAAATTCACACTTGAAAATGAAAACAATCGCTCACTTTGTGGCAGGTACAACATTATTTGAGGAACAAACTGTAGAAGATAGCGGGGAGAGGGAAAGTGAATGATTTGTCCACTTCCCTTGTAGTTTACACACTCAGCTAATTTGCATAGTAAAACACTTGCTTGTACTTGAGGTTGATTCACTAAAGCAGTGTTTCTCAATTCCAGTCCTCACGCCCCCCCAACAGGTCAGGTTTTCAGGATTTCCATTATTTTGCACAGGTGATTTGATCAGTTTCACTGCCTTAGTAATTCCCACAGCCTTTTCATCTGAGGGAAATCCTGAAAACCTGACCTGTTGGGGGGGGGGGGGGCGTGAGGACTGGAATTGAGAAACACTGCACTAAAGGGACATTGACTATGTAAAGCAAGTTGCAATTTGCAAGAGAATTTTCCCCAGCACTTAGTGAATGAGGTAAACTCCTTCTTACCTCCATCATACAATCATGTGCCAGCAAGGAGGAGGGGCGGGTTTAGTAAGCCAGTCCACCACCTTCTCTGCATGCTGTGGCCTTATAGCATGGCCAACTTCAATAAAAAGAGACAAACGTGCCCTGCCTGAAAACAGACAAGGTCTACCTTTGCCTGTGGACACAGACGCTGCTGGTCCCTCATAGTGGCATGGAAACGTCTGCCTCTCCTTGTTGGCCTCCCAGACATGATAGGGAGGGGGGCTTATTACACAAATGTATTAGATAATAGGAAATGTGTGATTGGATGCATTTTATTTAATGAAAGTGGTGTTTGGTGCACTATATACTGTGTACAATTAAGGACTGCCACTGACACACATTGGAAAACTAAAAATATATATATATATATATTAACCGCTTAACGACCACCACATGTAACTATACATCCACAGAATGGCACGTACAGGCAGATGGATGTGCTGGCACGTCCCTGCCTTCCCGCGGGTCGGGGGTCCGATCGGGGCCCCCCCGCTACATGCGGCGGTCGGTAAGCCTCTGGGAGCGATCCGGGATAAGGGGGCAGCTGTTCGTTTCTGTCCGCCCCCTCGCGATCGCTCCCAGCGAATCCGCTTTCCCCCCCTCTGGCCGCCCTCTGCCTGTGTAATGTATAAACACAGGCAGAGGAAGTGATGTCACCTCTCCTCTCGGTGGTATTTTCGTTCCGGCGAGAGGAGAGATGACATCACAAGTGAGTTGCACAACACTACACTGACACCAGTACACATAGGCACACTTAACCCCTTCAGATCACCCCCCCCAGCCCCCTATCACAGTGTCACTAATAGCAGTGATCATATATTTACTAATCACTGCATTTAGTGTCAGTGTGACAGTTAGTATGATAGGCAGTTAGTGTTAGGTCCAGCGTAGCCCCCTACCCCCCCTAATGAAGGTTTAACCCCTTGATCACCGCCCTAGTTAACCCTTTCACCCCCTATTGCCAATATCACTAAGCGATCGGTTTTCTGATCGCAGTATTAGTGTCACTGTTGCCGCTAGGTAGCTAGTTTTTTTTTATATTGTGATTTGTTTTACTAAAGACATATGGCTGAATACATTTTGGCCTAAATGTTTGACTAAAATTTAGTTTATTCGATTTTTCTTATAACAAAAAGTAGAAAATATATATTTTTTTCGAAATTTTCGGTCTTTTTCCGTTTATATTGCAAAAAATAAAAATCGCAGAGACAATCAAATACCATCAAAATAAAGCTCTATTTGTAGGAAGAAAAGGATGCAAATTTTGTTTGGGAGCCACTTTGCACGACCGCGCAATTGTCTTTTAAAGCGACGCAGTGCCGAATTGTAAAAACACCTTTGGGCATTTAGCAGCATATTGGTCCGGGGCTTAAGTGGTTAACCACTTGCTTACTGGGCACATATACCCCCTTCCTGCCCAGGCGAAATTTCAGCTTTCGGCGCTGTCACGTTTTGAATGACAATTGCGCGGTCGTGCGACGTGGCTCCCAAACAAAATTTACGTCCTTTTTTTCCCACAAATAGAGTTTTCTTTTGGTGGTATTTGATGCTATAAACAAAAATAGAGCGACAATTTTGAAAAAAACACAATATTTTTTAGTTTTTGCTATAATAAATATCCCATTTAAAAAAAAATATATATATTTCTGTTTAGTCCGATACATATTTTTCTACATATTTTTGGTTAAAAAAAAAATCACAATAAGTGTATAGTGATTGGTAGGCGCAAACGTTATAATGCCTACAAAATAGGGGATAGAATTATTACTATTATCTGTCATGACTGTAATATTACGGGGGACACATTGGACACTTTTGACACATTTTTGGGACCATTCACATTTATGCATTGAACAGTGCTATAAAAATGCACTGATTACTGTATAAATGTGACTGGCAGGGAAGGGGTTAACACTAGGGGCATTAAGGGGTTAAATATGTACCCTGGGAGTGGTTCTTACTGTGGGGGGAGGGGGACTGACTGGGGGAGGTGACCGATGGTTGTCCCTATGTACAAGGGACACTCCATTGGTCTCCTCTCCCTGACAGGACGTGGAGCTCTGTGTTTACACACAGAGCTCCACGTTCCTGGCTCTGTGACTGCCTAACGCGGGTGCCTGGCAGACATCGCGGGCATCAGGCACGCGCATCGGGACCTGTGTGACGCGGAGGGCAAGCAACCCCCAGCGGCGTGCGGCCGGTGGCTGTAAATAGACGGCCTCCCGGCATATGAGAGCCACCTTGCGGCCGTATATAGTCGGTTAATAAAATAAGGGGAAACACCAGAGTTGCAGCAAGACAAACTGTGGCTGACAATTAAAAAAAAGGGGCGGGCGAACAACCACAAAAATAGAAAAAAATTAATAAAATGTAGTGCATGGTGCCCTATTAACTGTGTACAATTGAAGAATGCCCCGACACAAAAAAAAAAAAATCTATGTAATAATAATAACAAAGGGGGAACACCAGTAATGCAGTTAGGCTGCATTCACACCTAGGCGTTTTGTCGTCTGAAGCAGGACGCAAATGCAGCCCAAAGACGCTAGAGGGGAAATGTAACATTCCCCTCTATGGAGATGGTTCACATCTCCACGCCGAAATGCCGAACGCCTGAATCTCAAAACAAGTCCCGGACCTTTTTTTTCAGGCGGCTTCGGCGTTCGGCATAGAGATGTGTACCTGCAAAAAAAATGGGGGCTGAAATCACAGTGTTTTGTCGCCGCAAATCGTGGCACAAGACGCGATTAGGTCGCCCAAGTGTGACTGCAGCCTAAGACAAACTGTGGCTGACAATTTAAAAAAAAGGGGGCAGGGGAACAACAACAATAATAAAAAAAAATAATAATAAAGGACCCAATGACAAAAAAAAAAAAAGAGAAGGAGATGTGGTGCTTTATGCACTATAAACTGTGTACATTTGGGGACTTACACAAATTGTAAAAAAATATATATTAATAAAAAAGGGGGAACACCAGCGTTGCAGTAAGACAAACTGTGGCTTGGAAAAAATTGGCTCATGTGTAGAGGCATGAAGTTGCCATCATCCCTTTATCAAGTGAAAAAATGAATACCTCCAAGTAGGTGTGAATTTAAGGGCAACAGAAATTTAAGTGACAACTAAGGTCATAAAAAATGATAATATTTATTAAAAATATTGACATACTAAATATCACAATATCAAAATACAGTATAAAAACATTGGGGCAGATTCACGTAGATCGGCGCATTATCATTCCGGCGTAGCGCACCACTTTTCCGTTAGACTTGCGCAATCTAGCCGCGTAATCCGGCGATTCACGTAGCTTTTACGCAAGAGCTTGCGCAAACGTAAGGTTTTTTCCGGAGGCGTAAGGAGGAGTAATACAAATTGGGAGGGACGTGGGCGTGTTACATTGAAATGAGCCGTGACCCCATGCAAATGAAGGGCCGGCCGACTCGCGCATGCGCGCGTGAAGGAAACCATGTCAGCTCCGTTGTGCGCATGCTCACAACTCGGGAGCGGCGCAATCATTGAAATTGGAAATGGACTAGGGCAACGTTGTGAACTACGCAGACAGCATAAATAGACACACACAAACGCCCTTCCATTGCAAAAGTACATCCCTTTGTGTCCCTTCCCATTGAATCAAGTGCTTTTGCTCTGTTGTTCGTTAGAGTGTGTTTTGTAGTTGTCAGATTAGTGTTCTGTGTGATCTTGTTGGTAGTTTTGTGAAAGTGTATTTTGATAAGTGTTTGAGACTGTTTGTTTGATTGATATATTTCTGAGCGTTTGTTTTCTTGCTTTATTTTTTCATCTGATTTTTTTGTGTGTGTTTCTTGCTGAGTGCTAGTGTGATTTTTGGCTGTTCTTTTTCTCTTTGTGTGTGTTCTTGTCTGATTGGTTGTGCTTGTATTTGTGACAGATTTTTGGTGACTGCTAGTGAGTTTGTTTGGAAGTATGACTGAGAGAAAAAGAAAGCTCAATTTTACTGTGGGGGAAAAAAGAATTCTTGCCCGGGCCATTACCGACTATGGGCGTTTTCTCCACGGCCCGCAGAGTGCCACCACCACCCCGGCCAGGAGGAGGGAGATCTTGGATATGATCACAGAGCAGGTCAATTCATCGGGGGAGGGGGAGACACGGACCCGCTCTGGGATAGAAAAGAAAATAAATGACCTCCGGCGTGAGGTGAAAAAAAAACTGGCCGCAATAAATGCCCATGCCAGGGGCACAGGAGGGGGCCCACCATGCCGGGTTAGATTTTCAGAGACGGAGCGTGTGGTGGCCCTGACCTTTCACCGGCATGAAGTGGAGGGCCTGCCAGGCTTTGACACAAGTCCGGTCCCCGCGGTGCCAGGTAAGGTTTTTATTTCTCTCAGGTGTGTAGCATGTGTGGGGGAGGGGGTGAAAGGGAATATGTGGCAAGTGTGTGGATCCTCCAACCTGTGAATGTTTTGTGTCATCCACAGCTGTGCAGGAGGGTGCAGGGCCATCTGGACTGACCGCTCCAACCCCAGGACAGCAGCCTAATGAGGCCCCCCCAACAAGGCCAGAGTCCGCAGAGGAGGAACAAGAGGAGGGGGAGGATCATGCGGAGGACGATCATGAGGAGGAGCAGAATCATGAGGAGGAGGAGTCCATGGAAGGCACTGGCCCTTTGGTTTCTGCGGACTCTTCCCCTCTGGCTGCAAGAAGCCTGCCCTCCCTAAGGGTCAGCCCCCCCCCCTCCTCCCCCAACATGGCTCCCCTCACAAGGGCCTCCCCTTCTCCCCGGCCACAACCATCAGCTGGAGCCAGGAGGTCATCCCAAAGCACCAGGGGGGCGCCCAATCTCATGCCCGCCTGTCTGAGAAGGAACCTGGCCACCCAGACCCGCCTTCTGAGACAGCTCTGCCAGACTATGGGGCGGGTGGATCAGAGCCTGTCCTCCATTAATGATAGCCTGGGTAACCTGGACTCCCACTCCCGGGCCTCCACAACCTGCCTAAATGACCTGCAAACTACAGCAGCAGGCGTTGGGCAGGATGTGAGGGCCCTTACCCAGGCTATCCAGGGCAACACGGCAACACTTGGTGCTGCCCTGGACAGAATAGCCGTGGCCTTGGAGGGCAGGCCGCCAGGTGGGCAGATCTCAGGGGCTGCTCCTCCTTCCCCGGCTTTTCCCCTCCCCCATGCGTCTCCCCTGAGGGTCCGGGGCCGTGGCCGGGGGCGCCCCAGGCGTGGCTCAGGCAGAGGGCAATAATTTTTTTTTCCCCCTTTTGTTTGTTTTGAAAGCTTTTTTATTTTTGTTCTCTGCTTTTTTTTGTTTTTTCTAAGCAATTTTTTTTTACTATGCATTTTTTGTTTCTATGCATTTTTGTTTGTTTGACTTTTTTGGCATATTTTGGGTTGTGAATGATGTTTGAATGTGGGGGTGACATTCCTGCTGGAAAAGGGGTGTCACCCTCAATTTTGGTGGAGAAGGGTTCCCCAGGACCAGGGAGAAGTGATTCCCAGGTCCGTGTGAATGGTGTATGAATGTACAGTGACATAATTGGAGCCTTGACGTGGCGTTACTGCTCACCAGTCTTGCATGGTGGACTGGTGCCAATCCAATTTGATGAGGATGTGGGGTGTGTGTGCTAGGGACCATAGTGGTGTGCATGCATGCATTCTCATTGTGCCATGATTAATGTGTGTGTTTAACGTGCAAAGATGCCCAATATGAGCTGCCTCCTGACTGCTCTTCCCTCAGAAGACGGGGTATCCTCGGTTAGGGGTTGATTTTCTGGTTGGGGGGTCAGATCATCACGTAGCTCAACCTGCAGGCCCTTCCTCACTGCGAGATTGTGTAGCATGCAACATGCAGCGATGATATGGCACACGAAGTTTGGGGAATACAACAGTGTACCCCCAGACTTATCCAGGCATCGGAAACGTGACTTCAGGAGGCCAAAGGTGCGCTCCACCACTGCACGGGTTTTGATGTGTGCTTCATTGTATCGTTCCTCTCCTGGGGTTTGGGGGTTCCGGATAGGAGTCATGAGATGGGGTCCCAGTGCATATGCAGAGTCACCTGTAAAGGAAAAGACAGGAGAATGTTAGTCATGCATGTGCCACTTCTGTTGTGCATCACGGGAGGGGATAGTCATGCCTGACTCCCATGTCACTCACCAACCAGCCAGGTGTTCCCATACACGTTCTGTTCGAATTCTGTTCGGATGTGGCTTTGATTGTAGATGTAGCTGTCATGGCTGGACCCTGGGTGTTTGGCACGGACGTGCCATATGAGGCCTTGGGCATCAACTATCACCTGTACGTTGATGGAGTGCCAATTCTTCCGATTGCGGTACATGTGCTCGGTCTCATGGGGGGGCTGGAGTGCCACATGTGTGCAATCTATGGCCCCGATGGTGCGTGGGAATCTGGCAATTCGGTAGAAATCTGCCATTGCCTTGATTCGAAGCTCCTCAGTGGTGGGTTTGATGATTTGGTTGGCCAAGCGTGTGAGGATTGCAGGGACAACCTGGTGCACACATCTGCTCATGGAGGATTGTGACATCCCAGCCACCACTCCACTTGTACGCTGAAAAGAGCCACTGGCAAGGACATGGAGTGTTGCCAGGACCTTCACCAGTGGCTGCACTGCATGTGAGCGGTGTGTTGGGCTGGTGATGTCCTCTTGCAAGGTTGTGGTTAATTCCAGGATGGCATGAGGGGGGAATCTGAAGATGCGAAAGACCTCTGAATCATTCATGCCAAACAGGTGTATGCGGGTGCGGTATACCCTCTCCCGTGCCATCCTCCGTGCCCTCCTCCTTCTTTGGTCATCTATATTCACTAGTGCAGCTATGAGCGACGATGCCCCTAGCATGTTGGCAGTCAAATTGTAGTGCAACACGTGTGTGTGGTCTGCTCCTCAGTAACGGTGTTGCTTTATCTGACAATTAGACTTTTTTTCAAAAGTTAGATCAGCTTTTATGTGCTCTAACTTTAGACAGGACATTTTGCAGTTGCGCACATCGCGTAGCCTGCGCAGCAACTGCGTTTTTTTGTGGATCCCCGTAACTCCCTCATTAGCATATTTGACTAGCAAATCAATGGTGTGTCTAGCGCAGTTTTGCGCGAAGGGAAGCGAATGTCTAACTCAATTACGCCGGACCAAAAAACGTAGATTTCTGGCGTATATTGTTTTGTGAATCGCGTCCAACTATACGCACGCGCACATTTAGACTTACGCACGCGCAACAGCAGTTGCGCACGCGTAATCGCTCTGTGAATCTGGGCCATTGTTTTAGAAAAGTACTGTAAGTCACCGCATGCCCCAGGACAAAGCTAAGAGCATGATAGACAGTTTCCAACGCGTTTCAAATGCTTCCAAATTACATCCTTCTTTAGGGACAATTGTACAGTATCACTCTTCTAGAAACATAAAAATAAAGAACAAAAAAAGTGATCAAATAATGACAAAATAGGCACATAACATGCGGACAGGATTGGGCATGAGAGGGAGGGGGCCGTGGCGGGTCACCAATCCAGGAAATAGGGAGATCGGACCCCCACCATGAACTCACCCTCTCTAGGTTGAAGAGCACTTAAAGAAACCCAAGGGCTGTGGGCACCCCAACATCCGCCGTGGATATCCCAGATGGTACACCGAGTGTTTGGAGACGGTTTCTAACCACTAAAACTCCAAAACCATAAGGGGTGGAATAAGGGTAAATATTCCACTTAGGCTAGCATCCAGAAAAAAGGCAGTTCCAGCTAAAATAGCCCAGCTAGGCAGACAAACAAAATGCCATATGTGCTCCCACTCCCTCAGGAGATAGGAGTGAAAAGGATGCTGCAGCCACCCCCCTAACGTTCTTAAATACTTACCTGGGTAGATTGATTGGCCTCATGAGAAAAAACACCTCCCCCTGTGCTGCTAGAATGGCGGGAAAAAGAGGATATATCCAAAAATTAGTGTTGCCGGAGATATGTGGGTGAGGGGAGATGGGACGCCATTGCGTCTCATTCCCCATAGCACAAGCCGCGTCATTCCCGAGCGGCCCGCACATCCATATTGCGTCATCGCGCCAAGGGTCACATGACCACACGGCGTCGCGTTCTAATGATGCAACACGCATGGGACAGCGGCGCCGATGTCCGCATCACAATGGGTGCGTTGATGAATACATCAGGTGTCAGCACGGGATGTAAAAGATTCCGGCCATAACACCGCACCCCTGAAATAAACCGGACACAACAAAAAGCGGAAAGAAGAGCTCCCCCACCAACAGCGGGACCCATCTGCTGCATTTGACACACATTAAAAATTAAAAGGGCCATGTTAATGAAGCATAGTTGTTAGACTCTTCACCCCCCGGAGTCAAACAGGGAGATGGAGAGAAAGATCAAGGCAGACTGGGGGAGATGGGCGGCCATCCAGGAGGAAAAAGGTCTCAAAATTTCCAACCACCTCTCAAAATGGGGGGAGGGAAGAGACAGCTGGATAAAAAACTCCTTAAATGCCCATGACAAGGCAAAGATTGTTGAATTGCCAAAAAGAAGAGGAGGAGGGGGCTATCCACTAATTAGCGGGAGCCCCCTCAAAAAAGTAACGACAAAATAAATCACCACTGCCGAGGGAGAAATGCTCACTGGACGTGGGTTACATCCAAGGAGCATCAGGCACCAAAGTGCTATCCTCCCAAGGCAGTGGATGGAGGAGTATAGAGGGAGGAAAACTCTCCCCAAAAGAAAACCCGGAGGGGACCATCAGGAGCTTACCACCCACAGAGTCGGGCATCCCACCTTCCGAGGGTCAAAAAGTGTTCCTCCATGGAGACCCAAGTGTCAGCAGGTATATGTCCACCCAGGTGTCATACATGATCATACATAACATTTACAACAAAGATTGCATAAAGGAAAAAACCTTAACAATATATTAAGAAATTGAAAAACAAACAAGCTTGATAATATATATCAAGGTACGAAATAATAATAATAACAAACTGTGGCTGACAATTAAAAAAAAAGGGGGCAGGGGAACAACAACAATAATAAAAAAAAAGAGACAGTGACAAAAAAATAAATAAAGTAGTGCTTGGTGCTTGGTGCAGTACAATTGGGGACTGACACAAATTGAAAAACTAGAAAAAAAAAATCTTAATAGAAAAGGGGGGAAACCAGCATCGCAGTAAGACAAACTGCAGCTGACAATTAAAAAAAAAAGGAGACATGAAAAGAAAAAGCATGCAGCGACCGAAAAAAAAAAATTGCGTATACATCACTGTATACAGTACTAAATGTAATGATTTTAAACACTGCACTACACTCCCACTACAGTGACATTACACTATACGCACACTACACTGACACTACACTAACACTTGCTGAGCCCTGCTCTATCTCCCACTGTGGGAAGGATCCTTTTATTGTGTGGGGTGGGACTATGAGCACTGAGCCACGATTGGGCAAAGTCATCATAATCCAATCGGGGCTCTCACAGAGCTCTGTACCCTTATTTGGCTGAAGCAATGCACCTGACCAATGGTGCTCAGCCCGAACAGCTCACCCAACACTACTTTGTGAACACTCTGAGAGCAGTGTTGGAATCTTCCACTAAGGAAGTAGAATCTTCCTCCTGTGACATATTTTATAAGATTGTCAAGTGACAAAGACATCACATGGTATACGTGTGAGGTACCTTTTACAGACAGCTTTAGCTGCAGGTCTATAGATGACGGATGTCAGGTTTGACATATCCGCTGACAACCGATCTGCTCAGATCCACTAAATTCAGATGGGTGGAAACCCTATTTTTCATCTGTCTGGTGGACCGGATCAGAACAAAACGAGCAGGCAGTCCGTTTTTATCTGATCCCCCATAGGTGAGAGCGGAGCTCTGACAGGTCTGTACCTGCACAGTGTACAGAGACGGACCTGTCATCTGCCTGCTCAGCGGGGATCAACGGAGCGATCCCTGCAGAGCAAAGCAGAGTCCATACACAGACACATCCATGTGAAAGAGCCCTAAGCTCTGAGTGATTGAATTAGTCAAGTTTTAAAAAGTTACACTGTAAAGTGAAAACATTCCAAATATAGCCCCTGTTTGTATAGTTTCGTTCAGAGATACGGGATGACCCCCTGTCTTACCTGTCCATGATGCTGGACCCCCAGGCTTTGCCTGTCACAATGGACATACTCCTGAAGGGGTCTTCAGAATATGAATGGACCATGGCCCTGCACCTGTATAGCACCCTGTGTACACGTGTTGCGCAAAGTGACAAGGAGAGTCCGTGGTACAGCTCCAAAGGTTTTAGTGACACCCGTAGGGATTCATTTCAAATTCATTCATCAAGTTAATCATTTAATTTCATCACATTCATTGTTAGAGTGATTTGTTTTTGGATATTTTTTTTTTTTTGGATATTTAAATTTGTTTTATATAGTTGGATAAATTTCATGTATTTGGTGTTCCAAATTGAATAGTATTTCAGAAGCGATTTTGGAAGATTGGCTATATTATTTTAACAAACAAGAGCCTAATACCGCTTATCTCTTTTTGGGCTAATCTTTGGACAGATATTTTCTCTGCCCAGCCCATGCACCAGATTTGTACCAGTGTGTTATCTGTGGCGTTTAAGGCTAAATATACCTGGGAGGAATCCTCTCTTTTTTCTGCTTACCAGCAGACTGTGTTTGGTTGAATATCTTTCTGTCTTATTATGATTACTAAAAACCCAACTGGCAATCTGGGTTAGGTATATATTGCCAGTGTGCTGGTACTCTGGTTTGTGTTCACTACTTAATACGACCTGTTTACCATCATGCTCCTGAAGAAGCGTTCCGACACGCAAAACATGTAGAGCAGAGTAAGAATTAAAATCTTGCATATTGGACCCATGGTCAAGGCTATACACTCCATATATACCATTATTGTTTGTTGGTTATGTATTCCTCATAATATGAGTGTACTTATACTATTATAACTTTATGGAAGTGTGATTATAGTACTTGTCAGGCCAAATTTTGATGATTATTGTATTGTTATTTATGAATGTACTTTTATATAGATTTCTACAATAAATATCTATAGATTTTTATATTCATTACCCGTGTGCCATTTAAAGTCCAAGTTTCTAGTTCAAATTTGTATCCATTTTCAAATATATCGGAACGTTGGCACATGTATACCAATGCATTCACAGTGTCACCCTGTGAGGATGCACATTTAAGCATTTTTTTCCAAAACCACTGTGTCTATATTACCCAATAAAGAACAATCTACAAGTAACCCCTTCACTGAGAAAAACTACACAATTCCCCCCCCCCCCTTTCACTCCCTTCTATCTCCCTCCTGTTGTTTTCCCTACCCCTGCCTTCTCTTTCCCCCCTCTCTTGCTTTATTCATCTTTCTTCCCCTTTCTCCTTTTTAATCTCTAACTTTCATTTTTTTTCTCTCGATTCCTCTCTCTCCCTACCCCATCTCTACCTCTCTCTTCCCTTACTCTCTCCCTCCCCCATATCTCGCTCTCCCATATGTGGCATAGTCACTTAAACTGAGTGGTGCATTTCACACCTGCATATAACTTGGTTGCTAGTGTTATTTATGTTCTCCTTTAAGGATAGTTTGTGTGTGCAGAAAAGCACAAGTGAATGCAGAATGCATGTAATGAATTCTGAAAAGCAAATGTAATGGAAGAATTGTTTAAAAATTATCCTTTGCCCTGAGGTTTATGTGTGTTTGTGAGACGTTTGGTACAGTAAGAGAACTGTGGGCATATGTGTGACTTTAAAGTTAAAAAGTCAAACAACTTCTAATAGATAGTATATGGAGCACAAGGTAACACTGGCAACTTTTGATGAAGATAGTCAGTGCTTTAAGTGGGCCAAAAGATATGCCGGTACTCTATTAGGCGCCGGTGCCCCCCCCCCCCCCCGGGGCAGAACGTTTTTTTTCGCACCCCCCCACCCCCGGGGCAGAACGTTTCCCCCCCCCCGGCGCTAGCGCATGACCACATACGCCCAATCACAGGGCGCCATGCCATCAAATGCAGCCACTGTGTCATCAATTGTCACCACTGTGCCATGCCATCAAATGCAGCCACTTTGTCATGCCATCAAATGCAGCCACTGTACCATCAATTGTCACCACTGTGCCATGCCAACAAACGCAACCACTGTGCCATCAATTGTCACCACTGTGCCATGCCAAACGCAACCACTGTGCCATGCCATCAAATGCAGCCACTGTGCCATCAATTGTCACCACTGTGCCATGCCAAACGCAACCACTGTGCCATGCCATCAAATGCAGCCACTGTGCCATCAATTGTCACCACTGTGCCATGCCAACAAACGCAAGTACTGTGCCATGCCATCAAATGCAGTCACTGTACCATGCCAATTGTCACCACTGTGCCATCAATCATCACCACTGTGCCACCAATTGTCACTGTCCAGACATCTATCCACCTCAGAGCCTGTCATTTTAGTAAGACTGCTGGGACTTGTAGTTCTCCATCTTCTCCTGGGGCTCATGGAGATTGGAGAACTACAAGTCCCAGCAGGTTATACATACAATAAGGCTCTGAGGTGGATGGGTGTGGATTGCATGCACCTGAGCCCCAGGAGAAGATGGAGAACTACAAGTCCCAGCAGGTTATAATATAAGGCTCCGAGATGGATGGGTGTCCGGACATCCATCCACCTCGGAGCCTTATATTATAACCTGCTGGGACTTGTAGTTCTCCATCTTCTCCTGGGGCTCAGGTGCATGCAATCCACACCCATCCACCTCAGAGCCTTATTGTATGTATAACCTGCTGGGACTTGTAGTTCTCCAATCTCCATGAGCCCCAGGAGAAGATGGAGAACTACAAGTCCCAGCAGTCTTACTAAAATGACAGGCTCTGAGGTGGATAGGTGGGGATCAGGCAGTGCACCCCTTTAGATTTACACCGACCCCCCCCCCCCTTCTCTCTCTCCCCTGTGGTACAGGAGAGTGTTTTGCTTACCTTGCTGGAGAAACTTGCCGCCGCCGCCGCGCTGTAAACAGATGTCCGAACTTCCAGGCCAATCAGCGCAGCACAGAGGTACAGCGCCTCCCACTCCACCGCCCGCCAATCTCCTGCGCCGTTATCTGTTTTTTTTAGCCCTTCTGCCTAGTTGACTGGTGTTTCCCGCCACTCCCACATCAAGGGAGACAGACAGTTCCACCAGCCAACCAGGCGGAAGGGCTGAAAAAAAAACTCATCGCGCGCCGCCGCCGGGTGTACCAAGATGGCCGATAGCTCCAGAGCTAGGCCAAAGCCGCGGCCTTTCCTAAGGCGGCGGCGGCGGCGGCGGCGGCGGCGGTGGCGGCGCATTCTGCGGACGCCAGGATTTTGCCCCCCTGCAATTTTTCGCCCGGTGCAGGAGCCCCCCCCCCCGCTACGCCAGTGCGTTCCGGTACGGGAAACCCACGTACTGGGCGCACGGAGAGGTGCTGGTACTCTCCAGGGCCATTTTTGGAAGTGGCGGTACTGAGTACCGCCGCGTTCCGGCCCACTTAAAGCACTGAAGATAGTCAAATAGCTGTTGGAGAAGATTGTGAGAAAACTAACTGACAAGTTTTATTTGCTAAAACATGCTTAGTTTAGTTTTAAGAAAAAACATTAAGGAAAGTGAGTTAGAATGTAAAATCAATGCATTCAAATTTGCTTATGTGTATTACAGTATTTTATTTAAATGTAGTATTTAGGTTCAAATAGCACCTGATGATTTTCACCAGCATTACAGGTTTGGAAACAAATTGAAGATTTTTTTTGAACATATGTGATTCTCTACAATAAATGACAATATTCAGATTTAGCATTTTTTTCCATATACCTTTGTATGAAAATATAAAGCATATGTTACAAGATGACATTGCCTGAGACAACAACCAGTACATCAAATAATTATTATACTGCCAACTTCATCTACAGGCTTATTTAACTCTTTCTTTCTTTCTATAATTCCATGCATTCCTTGCCTGTTTTCTCTCTCCCCCTTCCCTCTTGTTATCATTAAACCATTCATTTTTCTATTTATCCATCCATACCACCCTTCATCTGTTAACCCTACTCCATCATGTATTTGCCTTTACTTCTATCACCTAATCCCTCCCTTCTCCTGTTCTTCTTCTATGTATACACCCATCCATCCATGCATTTCATTTCCCACACTATCTTTCTTCTTGCAACAATAACTAACAAAAATGGCTTATCTTGCAAGACAAAAACTTTCTATTATCAAAAAAATAAATAAAAAATTGTCTAAAAAGGACTTTATAAGGCGGCGTACACACGACCGAGGTTCTCGCTGGAAACCAGCGAGAACCTCGCTGGAAGCTGCATTCCAGCGAGGACCTCGGCCGTGTGTACGCTCTCGGCGAGCTTCCCGTCGGGAAGCCCGTCGAGCAGAAATAGAGAGCACGCTCTCTATTTGCTCGACGGCCCGCCTGGATGAATGGCTGGTTGCCATTCCCGACGGGCGGGTCGCCGATTTCGACGGCCGGCAGGGAACCTCGATGGGCAGAACGATGTGTTCTGCCCGTCGAGGTTCTCTGCCGTGTGTACACGGCCTAACTGTAGAGGCAATAAAAATGATAGGATAAATGTCAGGAGGAGGTGAAGGAGATGAAGATGCATTAGCACTATGGAGAGTCAAAATGTTCTGTTTGAAATGTTTGATGTTAACAACAAGGGGTCTATTTACACAAATGCATTCATTGCATGTAAGTTCATTCTGTGCAAGTGGCGGGGTGAAATAATGTTATTAAGCTTTTTCCTGTGCTAGCTGAACTACCATATTTTTTATTGATTAAAACAAAAAATACTGCATTTGACAACTAGATGATGCTAGGCATCATATGTATTTCCAAAGAAAACATTTAACTTGCACAGAAACTAGCCTAACAATATTTGCTTTTTTTTTTGTCCCCATGTGCACACACCATTACTGATTACTTTGTATTTTTTTTTTACAAATAGACCCCTTAGCATAGAGGAACCCTCCAAGGTACTGAATAGCTTCCTCCAAAAGAGCAGACATACTGCTGGACTACATCCTTTTCTGTTATGGTGTTTACAGTATTCTAACGCACTAATATGATTCCCACTTGATGGAACACTATTAAATGATTAACGCTGTATAAAAAATACTAAATATTTTGTTTTATAATTATTGGGACGCGAGGCTGCAACCTGAGACAAAGCACGAGAAAGCATCCAACTGTTAGGTTATCCTCACTTTAAAGGGTAAAAATGTGTTAATGTACCATTTGGCTACCTGCAGTAGGTGAACTATTTATACTATATATACACACATTTCTATGCTGTCTATACTCTATATACAAACTCTAAGGCTGGCCAAACATTATACAATTTTCTTGTATGAGTTCCCTTTAGGTTTACCTAAACCATATAATATGATGTCAAACCTAAACACTTTTAGTTTGTATGCAGGCCCTTGCACTACATAGTTGAAGTTAAATCTAAAGGAAATTGAATAAGAAAATTGTATAATGTATGGCCACCCTTAAAACATCCTATCTTATCTTTCATAGTAGAGGTTAGGAGAGGGCCATAATGAAAGAAATGCTCTGAAATGTTTGCCACAATTACAGCAGTTCTTTATATTGTACTAAAAAGTGGAAAAACAACGAGGAATCTGTAAAGCCGTGTACACACGATCGGTTCAAACCGATGAAAACGCACTGAAGTTCATTTTCATAGGTCCATTCATGGACGGCTAACCGATCGTTAGTACGCACGAGCATCGGTTAAAAATCCACGCATGCTCAGAATCAAGTCGACGCATGCTTGGAAGCATTCAACTTAGTTTTTTTCATCACGTCGCTGTGTTTTACGTCACCGCATTCTGACACGATCGGGTGTGTAGGCACATCAGTCCATCAGTCAGCTTCATCGGTAAACCGATGAAAACGGTTCTCATCGGATGGACCGATCGTGTGTACAGGGCTTAACATGGTCTATTCAAAATGGTATAGATTTTTTTTTTATGCCTCGTACACACGATGGGAAAACTGCCATGTTTTCTTTTGGTCGGGAAAACCGGCCGTGTGTATGCTCCATAGCAGTTTTCCAGACAGGAAATCTGTGAGCAAAAAAATGAGAACTTGTTCTCTTTTTTCCCACCGCGATTTTAAGCGCTTTTTCTTTCTCGTACATCACGGGACACAGAGCAGCATATTCATTACTATATGGGTTATATGGAGTACCTTCAGGTGTGGACACTGGCAATCTCAACAAACAGGAAGTCCCTCCCTATATAACCCCCTCCCATAGAGGAAGTACCTCAGTTTTTTCGCCAGTGTCTTAGGTGTTGGTCACGGAATAGCTTTGCTCCACATCCTTGGGATTAAGGGCGGGCTAACCGGATCTGTCCAAGGAGCCTCAGTGCCAAAGTGGACAGTACCCGGGCCCCAAACCGTGGGGTTTTGCCTATAATGCTCCTCTTTGGAGGGCTGGACCCTGGGCCCAGGACTTGGAGTTCGTAAAGACCATAAGTTCCTGTTTGCCAGGGTGCTATATAGGTCCAGGACAGTGGGTACCTTCATAGGACCCCAGGGCCTGAAGGTCTACTACGCTACCCACGGAGATGGGAGAAGATTGGACCGTTTTGCAAAACGTCCTGCGGCATGGAGCAGGTAAGAGGGGAGCCTGCGGGACTTGGTTCGACAGCAGGCTCTCCAGGGGAGATCTTAAGGGGGGTAGCCTGAGTATGCTCTGCATTGGCACCATGGTCACTATGTCTGATGGACAGGATGCCCTGAAATGTTTCCCCCCATCACTTGATCCCCCTACCTATCTATGTATGTTTGCTAGCTACCTGCTGCTCGCTGGTTGAAGATCTTGTTTATAAAAAAAAAAAAAAAACAGATCTGTCTCTAGGCTAAAGGGACTCCTTAGGGGCCTGTTTTAGCCTTACCTTGCCGGGATTCAAAATCTGCCGCCTGATGCGTCCTCCAACCTGCATTCCTGGGCTCCAGAGTGCGTCTCCTCCTGGGCTCTCCTCCCCCGACAGTCGCGCGCGCGCGCGTGCACGCGCGCATGCATATAGAAAATTTTCGCGCCGTTCGGGAGGGGGGGGGGGGGGGGCGGGGAGCATGACTGCAGTGTAGAGTGGGCGTGCCTTCAATTGCTGTTATACACAGCAGGCACGTTCTTAGCTCAGTTCAGAGCTGAGCTGGAGAGAGAGGACGTAGAGCTGGCAGCACAGTGACTCCCGGTGGCGAGAAGGGGTACTACATGCTGGAGTCAGCTCCAATACTTTTTGTTAAGCCAAAATCCCCTTGGCAACAGGTTGAATGCTGGCAAACATGTTGGGGGTGGGGCTGTATGTGGTGAATAATATTATAAAAGAAAACATACTGAGCCCCACCGTTTTTGGGCATTAGTGATCCTATTGTCCCCTAAACCTTATTTTTTTGTACTCCTGGCTATAACAGTCTGTTGTTGTAAGCGGAGTCCTTCGGTTTTGTATTATGGCTTCCAAGGTTTCAGGATCAAAACACAAAAAAAAAAAAAAAGGCAAAGACAAAGGGGGTTCCTCCTCTGGGTCTGATGATATGCCAATACTTTCCCCACAGGTTATTCCTATAGGGGTCACCCTGGATAAGCCATTAAGGGGGTCTGGTGCTGAGGCTGGCCCAGGTCGGCCCAACCCTGTGTTATCACAGAGGAGATGCTAGCCGTCACCCTAGGGGGGCTAGAGAAAAAAGGTTAACAGCTATGATCGCTGGCTCTTTTTCTGGCAAGAAGCGGACTAGATCCCCATCGCCAAAAGGGACAGAACCTAGAGGATCTACCACTGAAGAATCGTTTTCAGCCTCCCAGACGGAGAGTCTGTGGGTCCAGTCTTTGACAGACATGGTCCGCTTGGCATTTAATTTGCCATTTCCAGAGCCTCAGGTTCCTGCGGTATCCTCTTTGGGTTCTTTTAAAAGCGCCTTTAAGCAACGCAGCTTTTCCGGTCCATCCTCTGTTAGAGGAATTGGTTTTTTCCAGGATTGGGACGACCGGACAGAATTTTTTCTGCCGCCTAAAGCAGACGAGAGGGTAGTCTTTATGCACGTTTGCCAGGAAATATTTGTGCTTGCAGGCACTCTTTCCCCTGACCAAGTGCTCTTTAAAAGGGGCCCGGATGGCTCAGTCGGTAGAGCATCGGACTTTTGGTCTGAGGGTCCAGGGTTCAGGTCCCGGTTCGGGCACTGCTTTTCAACTACCCGTGAGGTCCTTGAGGCCACATCTCCCGGAAAGCGCCCGATCTCGTCTGATCTCGGAGGCTAAGCAGGGTCGGGCCTGGTTAGTGCCCGGATGGGAGACCACCTGGAAGGTTTTCTGTTATTTACCCTATGGAAAAGACATTTTTCTAAGAAAGGGGGCGCTCCCAACTGTGGACGCAGCCATCTCATGGGTGAATAAATCATTAACTGGCCTAAGGGGAAACATACAAATGTTTAAGGTCCCGGTCGATAAACGTTTAGAGACACTTTTTCCAGATCCCTGGCTACAGCCAGCAGTGGCTGCAATTGGAGTTTTGTCAGGCGTTAAAGAACCAGACAAAACAGATGCTTAAGACATCCCTGCCCAATAGGCAGAGGAGTTATTGGATATTCCCAGAGCTCTGTGCTTTGCGGTAGAGGTTATAAAAAGACTCCATCCAGCAGGCGTCTCGTTGTCACTATTTTTAGTGCGTATGAGAAGGCTCTTATGGTTGAAGAACTGGGCGGCCGAGCCCCATGTAAAAGACTGCTGGCAGGTTTGCCCTTCCATGGAAAGATCTGGATAAATACATTCAGACTGTTTCAAGTGGCAAAAGTACCCTTTTACCAGTCAAAAGAAGTTCCGGGGTCCTGCGTTTAAAAGGCAGCTCCCCCCTGTTCCGGGGCCCTCAAATTCCAGGCAGTACGGACCTCCTGCGCGATCAAACTTTTAACAATGGATCGCAAGGACAGGCCTCTGGGGATCGGTCCCCGACAGAGGGGGTCCGATCATCTGTGGCCGCAGGCTACAGATTAGAATTTCTAAAATTTCCCCCACAAGGAAGGCCTCAATGCGGGCGGCATTGGATCATCTGCTTCACCAGGGCATAATGTAGAGGTACCAGCCCAAGAACAGGGGCTAGGTTTCTATTCCAATCTGTTTGTCATACCAAGGCTCATCGGCAATGTCAGACCAATTTTGGACCTAAAAGGTTTAAATGCTTACCTAAGGGTTCGCTCTTTCCGGATAGAATCCGTTCGATCAGCAGCCGCCACACTCCAGAAGGATCTGGCTTCTATAGACATAAAGGATGGTTACCTTCATGTACCAGGTCTTTCAGCCACATCAAATATTTTTGTTTTTACGCTTCGCAGTGATACAACGTCACTTCCAATTCGTGGCGCCCCCCTTCGGGCTGGCTACGGCCCCGGGTATTCACGAAGGTCCTAGCTCCTATTCTAGTCAGTCTAAAGGATCCAAGGGATCTCGGTCCTAGCATACCTGGACGACCTCTTAATCATAAGATCACTCGCTTCCTTGGTGGAATGAGTAGTAGCCCTCATGGTTCAGTACCTCGAGAGGTTCGGCTGAGTCCTAAACCGGGGAAAGATCAGCATTTCAACCTACAAAGCAGTTGGAATATCTCGGCATGAGATTAGACACAGAACAGAAGATGGATGTTCCTTCCCCTGGTAAAGGTCGAGGCTATCAAAAGATTGATTCAGTTGGTTCTAAGCAAAAAAGAACCAACTATTCGCCTATGTATGCGATGGCCATGTTCGAGGCGATACCACACGCTTCCACACTCGTGTCCTACAGGCAGCAATTCTAGCAGCTGGGTTCTGCCCAGTGGTCTGGAAGGCTGGAGAGCGGTCTTGAACAAGTTCACTCGCCAAGGAACTTGGGCAGAGGCGGAGAGGCAGCTGCCCATCAAGGTCTGGGAGTTCAGAGCGGCTTGGCTAGCCCGCCTGGCATAGACATCCAGATTACAGGGGTCCTCGGTGAGAAGTCATTCAGACAATGCCACAGCGGTGGCATATAGGTGAACCACCAAGGGGGAACCAAGAGTCAAGCCACTCAGAGTGAGAGGAGCTTGGGTTTTCGGTGGGCAGAGGTTTATGTACCCTGCATATCGGCGACATTCATTCCCGAGGTGGACAACCTGCAGGCGTACTTCCTAAGTCGCCAAACCCTGTCGCCGGGGGAGTGGTCTCTGCATCCACAAGTTTTTTTCAGACAATCTGCCAGAAGTGGGGAGTGCCAGACGTGGAGGTCATGGCATCAGGATTCAACAAGAAGCTAGACAGGTTCATGTCTCGAATGAGGGACCATATGGCCTGCGGAACCGATGTGTTGGTTTGCCCTTGGCATCAATCATAACTTCTATATGCATTTCCCCTACTGCAGTTACTACCCCGCCTGTGGCGCAGGATCATAGCACAGGCCGGTTATCCTGGTAGCCCCAGCTTGGTACCGGAGGGCATGGTACTCACTATTCCTGAAATTGGCAGCGGGAGGCCCTTGGACTCTTCCTCTAGGGCCAGACCTACTCTCACAAGGCCCGATCCTCCACCCTGCATTACGGCGTCTAAATTTGACGGCCTGGCGGCTGAATCCCTAATTCTCAGGGGTAGAGGTCTGTCTAGGCAGGTAATCCCTACCCTCATTAAGGCTAGAAAGCCGGCCTTCAGGGTAATTTTGTTACAGGGTTTGGAGGGCCTACGTAGGCTGGTGTGAGGCTAAGAGATGGGTTTCCCGCAAGTATACCATTGATAGAGTATTAAGTTTTCTCCAGCTAGGAGTGGATAAAGGCCTGGCATTAAGCACGATCTAGGGACAGATTTCAGCCTTATCAGTGTGGTTTCAGAGGCCGCTGGCCGCCCACTCGCTGGTTAAGATCTTCGTACAGGGAGTCTTACGTGTTAATCCTCCAGTCAAATCACCACTTTGTCCATGGGACTTAAATCTTGTTCTGTCAACTCTACAGAAACAACCCCTTGAGCCGTTGGCTGAGGTATAGTGTTGCTCACGAATATTCGCATTGCGAATATTCGCTACGAATATTGCATATTCGAGTATTCGCGAATAACGCGAATATCGCGGCGAATATTCGCTATTTCGAATATTCGAATGTTTTAAAAATTTTTTTAGAACAGATCACATCCTAGAGATCCCCATCGACGTCTAAAAGCATTGCTGGTATGATTAGAGACCTTGGGCCGAGTAGCTGCAGCGCTCATTTTATATTGCCGAAAAATCGCAATGCGATTATTCGGTAATAGCGATATCGCGCGATTATTTTATATTGTAATATATCACGAATATTCTGAGCCAATCAGAGTGCTCCATTCCGGATTTCTCGAAATTTCGCAATTATTTTATATTGTAATATATCACGAATATTCTGAGCCAATCAGAGTGCTCCTTCCGCATTTGCCGAATATTCGCAATTTTTGTGTATTGTAATATATCACGAATATTCTGAGCCAATCAGAGTGCTCCTTCCGCATTTCTCGAATATTCGCAATTATTGTGTATTGTAATATATCACGAATATTCTGAGCCAATCAGAGTGCTCCTTCCGCATTTCTCGAATATTCGCAATTATTGTGTATTGTAATATATCACGAATATTCTGAGCCAATCAGAGTGCTCCTTCCGCATTTCTCGAATATTCGCAATTATTGTGTATTGTAATATATCACGAATATTCTGAGCCAATCAGAGTGCTCCTTCCGCATTTCTCGAATATTCGCAATTATTTTGTATTGTAATATATCACGAATATTCTGAGCCAATCAGAGTGCTCCATTCCGCATTTCTCGAATATTCGCAATTATTTTATATTGTAATATATCACAAATATTCTGAGCCAATCAGAGTGCTCCATTCCGCATTTCTTGAATATTCGCATTCGCAATTCGCAATTCGCAATTCGCAATTCGCAAAAATTCGCAAAAATTCGCAATCATTTAATTTCCAAAAAATATCACGAATATTCGTATTTAGCGAATATATGTCGAATATTCGACTATATATTCGAGATATATCGCGAATTCGAATATGGCATATTCTGCTCAACACTACTGAGGTACCTTTGGTTTTACTGACTAGAAAGTCGGTATTTCTGATCACCATAGTTTCGGCCAGGAGAGTATCGGAATTGGCAGCCTTATCTTGTAAGGAACCATATCTCATTTTTACATAAGGATAGGGCGGGGTTCCGTCCTCATTCTTCCTTTCTACCAAAAGTTATATCCAGTTTCCACCTGAACCAGGATGTGGTACTTCCATCCTTCTTCCAAAACCCACCTCTAGAAAGGAGGGGTTGCTGCATACGTTGGATATTGTCAGGGCCATAAAGGCCTATCTTAAAGCTACAGAGAAGGTTCGGAAAACAGAGGTGGTGTTCGTTTTACCGGAAGGGCCCAAGATGGGTCAGGCAGCTGCTTGATCCACCATCGCAAGATGGATTAAACAATTAATCGTTCAGGCCTGCGGTTTGAAGAGGTTGCCTCCTCCTTTGTCGGCAAAGGCCCATTCTACCAGGGCCATGGGCACCTCCTGGGCAGCACATCATCAGATCTCTATGGCTCGAATATGCAAGGCAGCAACGTGGTCGTCAGTCCACATGTTTACAACATTTTATCAATTGGACGTAAGAAGGAATGCGGATACAGCCTTTGGGCAGTCAGTACTACAGGCCGCGATTCAAGCTCCTCAGAATCTGAGGGGGCTCCCTTGATTTGATTTGAGATTTACATTTCTTGTTTAAGTTGGATTTACTAGTATTTGAGTATACCTCTAAATTAAATCCTTCTTTGGAAGATGTCTCCCTCCCCTCATTAAAGCATTGCTTTCGGACATCCCATATAGTCATGAATATGCTGCTCTGTGTCCCGTGATGTACGAGAAAGAAAAAGAGATTTTTTAATACAGCTTACCTGTAAAATCTTTTTCTTGGAGTACATCACAGGACACAGAGCTCCCACCCCTCTTTTGGGGAACATTTTTGGGAGGCATACTGCTTGCTACAAAACTGAGGTACTTCCTCTATGGGAGGGGGTTATATAGGGAGGGACTTCCTGTTTGTTGAGATTGCCAGTGTCCACACCTGAAGGTACTCCATATAACCCATATAGTAATTAGTGTTGCTCACGAATATTCGCATTGCGAATATTCGCTACGAATATTGCATATTCGAGTATTCGCGAATAACGCGAATATCGCGGCGAATATTCGCTATTTCGAATATTCGAATGTTTTAAAAAATTTTTTAGAACAGATCACATCCTAGAGATCCCCATCGACGTCTAAAAGCATTGCTGGTATGATTAGAGACCTTGGGCCGAGTAGCTGCAGCGCTCATTTTATATTGCCGAAAAATCGCAATGCGATTATTCGGTAATAGCGATATCGCGCGATTATTTTATATTGTAATATATCACGAATATTCTGAGCCAATCAGAGTGCTCCATTCCGCATTTCTCGAAATTTCGCAATTATTTTATATTGTAATATATCACGAATATTCTGAGCCAATCAGAGTGCTCCTTCCGCATTTGCCGAATATTCGCAATTTTTGTGTATTGTAATATATCACGAATATTCTGAGCCAATCAGAGTGCTCCTTCCGCATTTCTCGAATATTCGCAATTATTGTGTATTGTAATATATCACGAATATTCTGAGCCAATCAGAGTGCTCCTTCCGCATTTCTCGAATATTCGCAATTATTGTGTATTGTAATATATCACGAATATTCTGAGCCAATCAGAGTGCTCCTTCCGCATTTCTCGAATATTCGCAATTATTGTGTATTGTAATATATTACGAATATTCTGAGCCAATCAGAGTGCTCCTTCCGCATTTCTCGAATATTCGCAATTATTTTGTATTGTAATATATCACGAATATTCTGAGCCAATCAGAGTGCTCCATTCCGCATTTCTCGAATATTCGCAATTATTTTATATTGTAATATATCACGAATATTCTGAGCCAATCAGAGTGCTCCATTCCGCATTTCTTGAATATTCGCATTCGCAATTCGCAATTCGCAATTCGCAATTCGCAAAAATTCGCGAAAATTCGCAATCATTTAATTTCCAAAAAATATCACGAATATTCGTATTTAGCGAATATATGTCGAATATTCGACTATATATTCGAGATATATCGCAAATTCGAATATGGCATATTCTGCTCAACACTAATAGTAATGAATATGCTGCTCTGTGTCCCGTGATGTACTCCAAGAAAAAGATTTTACAGGTAAGCTGTATTAAAAAATCTCTTTTTTGCTCGCCAGTTTTTCCTACGGGAAACACCGCGGTGGAGCATACACACGGCCGGTTTTCCTGACCAAAGCTATCATGGCAGTTTTCCTGTAGGGAAAACCAGCCGTGTGTACACGGAAAAAGCAACTGAGCAGGTTCTCAGTTTTCCCTTAGCTCAAAAGTCCGCCGGGAAACCGATCATGTGTACGAGGCATTAGAGTTTGTATGACCCCCTGACCCTAGGTAGATAGCCACATTTTAGACTAACTTCTAAAATAGTGTTAAAGCCATGTCTGCCAGACCTAGAACAATGTCATTTTCATCCAGGTTTGCTTATTTTCAATATTTTTCTTCAGAAAAAAGTTATATTTGGAAAAGATAAAGCATACATTAAATATTAACAGTGGTCGTACAAAAAAACATAGTACTTTTACAGGTATAATGAGACTAACTATATATAAACCCACAAAGAAGCCTCAATGGGAGAGATATCTAGGTCTGTAACAAAGAAGTGTACAATAAAAAACTCCTCAGTAAGTAAACAACAGGTAAAGAGACTGCCTGGGTCTCTGGTAAGGAAAAAAGGAGAGGAGGAAAAAGGAGGTTAATGAAAGGGATAGGGGGAGGGGACCATTACTGTATATTTTATTATAAAATTATAATGACCATTCAATAGTTGTGGGCCATCAATAAAGAGACAAGCAAAGACAAAAGTTCAACTCTAGTTGGTGTTGATAGTACTTCACTGGGGTTGGTCAAAGCCTACTATGTCCATTTTCGATGAAACTTACCACCTGATTAGCATTGTTGATAAATTGGAGCATATACAGCTCACAACTTCTATTCAGTTTTCATATTTACATATCAACCTCCCAAAATATTATGTATGTACGTAGAGTATATTATATACAGGTATATATGTCAGATGACACCAATTTGTAACACCACAACACTTGAAGAAGAACACCACAGCTGCACATACCAGAAGACAAAATCTGTTATTTATTCTCGTTTTGATCTCCTAAAGTCAAGGTCCTGATGGTTATGCTTTACAGGTAGAAAGCTTCTTCCAGGTTCACAGATCTTGTCATGTGCTGTGCTATGCTGCATGATACGGCCATCAAACAACACTTGAAGCCAGAGCAAAAGCAGCAGAAAAAAAAGAAACATCAGTAGCACCAGCAACTGGTCGTGTTGCCATACTTTCAAGTCCAAAGCAAAAGTAAGGCAGAACAAGGGAATTTGGCTCTGACTGTAAGTAAAGTGATTAGACACCAGGTGATCTAAGAATAGTTGCCAAGAGATTTGACAAAATGACTTAAAATATGACTGCTGTACTTTCAAGATTTGCCTCTCAATTGGCTGCTTAATCAATAGAGTGAATTTTGGCAGAAACTGAATAAATCTTTGAGTAGAATCCTCTGAGTGTATATTTACTGGGACAATGTCTTCAGCGAATCTTTAATAAAATAGACCCCTTAATGAGTTTTTTAAACACCTAAAAGCCACTTTCTTTTTTGTAACTGGGTGGGTAAATGTTTTCTAACTTTTTGGATACTGCTTGTCTCTTCACCTTGCAAAATTCACTGCACTTCAAGGAAAGTCAATACTTTTGCTTGGTAGTGGTATTTTCTACCTTACTGTTTACTAGATTTTTTCTTTACTGTGTTTTTGATGTAAGCAACACAATGGGGGTTATTTACGAAAGGCAAATCCACTCTGCACTACAAGTGCAAACTACAAGTGAAAAGTGTACTTGAAATTGCACTAAAAATGCAGTCGCTGTAGATCCAAGGGGGACTTGCAAAGAATAAAAAAAAAAAAAGAATTTTAGCTTGCACATGATTGGATGATAAAATCAGCAGAGCTTCCCCTCATTTCAGATCTACACCTCAGATTTACAGCGACTGCACTTCCAAGTGCACATTTCAAGTGGACTTTCCACTTGTAGGGCCAGATTCTCAACTGAGATACGACAGTGTATCTCCAGATACGCCATCGTATCTCTGTTTCTGGCCCTGGGTATCTATGCGACTGATTCTTAGAATCAGTTATGCATAGATTTTGCTTAGATCCGACTTGCATAAGTTACTTACACCGTCTGATCTAAGTTTTAATGTTACGCTGGCCGCTAGGTGGCGTTCCCATCGATTTCTGCGTGGAATATGCAAATGAGCCTGATACGCCGATTCCCGAACGTATTTGCGCGCCGTCGTCGTAGTTTACGTAGTTTGCGTAAGCGTAAGGTTACCCCTGCTATATGAGGGGTAACCTTGCGTAGGTCCGGCGTACACCATGTTAAGTATAGACGTCGGGACAGTGTTGTGTTTTTCCGTCATTTACGTTGTTTACGTAACTCGTCACGAATATGGCTGTGCATTAATTACGTTGCCGTCAAAATCAATGTATTTGCGGCGTACTATGGAGCATGCGCAGTGGGCTAAGTTTACGGCCGGCGCATGTGCAGTTCGTTCGGCGCGGGGGCGCGCTTAATTTAAATATATCATTTTTTTTTTTTTATGGTTGAACTGGATGGACTTGTGTCTTTTTTCAACCTAGCTAACTATGTAACTATGTAACAGCATGCCCACCTCCTTCCTACTTTGAATTACGCGGCCTTACGCCGGCCCATTTACGCTACGCCCAAATTACGGAGCAAGTGCTTTGAGAATACAGCACTTGCCCGGAAAAAAGTGCGGAGGCGTAGCATAAATGGGATACGCCGTAAAAACGCAAAAGTACGAGAATCTGGCCCGTAGTTTGCACTTGTAGTGCAAAGTGGATTTGCCTTTCGTAAATAACCCCCAATGACATTATTCTTTTTCTTGTTTGATACTCCTAAAATGTACTTTCTGATATATTATTCTAAAATGCTAATAGGCAGATGGGTATTTTACTTCTCTGTAAATTTCCATAATCAATAGATAGAAGCCACAAGAGAAGGTATGACAGGGCAAAAGAGTCGTACCAGATAATGTTAACTCTCTTTTTTCTCCTTTTGTTAGCATGTACTGTGTCAGTTAGTATGCATGCAGCACACCCGGGTACCAAGTGGGTACCATCCCTCTCC
The DNA here is from genome assembly GCA_029574335.1 of Rana kukunoris. NCBI lineage: Eukaryota > Metazoa > Chordata > Amphibia > Anura > Ranidae > Rana > Rana kukunoris. The sequence goes on along the minus strand of CM056052.1, from coordinate 342,381,852 downwards.
CACTCTTTGATTCTACTAGTTTTACTGTATAGAGCAGGGGTGTCAAACTCAATTTAATCGCGGGCCGCATCAGCATTATGACTGCCCTCTAAAGGGCCAGTTGTGTCTGTAAGATTAGATGTCCAGCGCATCCCCTTCCCTTACATTAGATGTCAAGAGCCACCCCACCATCAGAAGTTGAGCCCCCCACTCTGCCTTACATCACAAGGCACCCCCCTTTCCTTATGCTGCTGCTGGGAAGAAGCTGGATGCATTGCTTGAAAGCAAAAAGTAAGGGTCTGGAGAAGGACCAGAGGAGGGCTGGAGGGCCACATGAAATGGCATGGAGGGCCGGATTCGGCCCGCGGGCCTTGTGTTTGCCACCTCTGGTATAGAGGATTCTTAGAGGGTGAAGGCATATCTTGGTAATTACACTAGTGAAACTGTTTTATTTTTATTTTACATAATAAAGTAATTTTCGTGTTTTTTTTTTTTTTTTTTGTGAATACAAAATTACATTTACTGGTGTTCTTTTATAGTTGCTAGAGTTCTGCTTTAAATATAAATATATTTTTAAGCATTAATATTATCAATGATGATGGTCCTGTCATTCTGAATTAGAAGTCATTCACTGATGTTAACCAGCATGCATTCTGTAAAATAATATTAGTAATGTCTCTTTGTCATATTATTTTCCAAGCATGTTTACTTTTCACTTTACTTATCTGGCCAGTACAGTTTTGTGATAGCTAATCACAGAGACTTCCTCCAGGGAGTATGTTCATGCACATCTTAATTATCATATAAAGTGGACCCTGGCTTATTTCAAGACTCCCATATATGATATGCAGTTTTTATTACATGTAAAATGTTTTCAACCATAGTGAAGAAATCGGAAATAGTAAACATGAAAGGCAAGCTTGTAAAACTATTCTCCATGTATAAAACATTCAGAATTCCTCAGTGATGTCTGTCTGTTTAAAGCCTCATGTACACTACAGCTGTTAAAATTAGGTTTAGGAGCAGTTGGGCATTTTTTTCAGCAGCCCCTGAAATCTCCTCTGTGTTATGTGTACATGTACACTCAAGCTGTGTACACACGATCGGTTTGTCTGTTGAAAACATCGGTGTTAAAAAATAGAACACGTTTTAAATTTTTCCTATGGATAAAAAAACGATAGAAAAATCTGATCGTCTGTGTGAAACCACATTGGATAAAAATCCACGTATGCTCAGAATCAAGTTGACGCATGCTCGGAAGCATTTAACTTCATTTTTTTCGGCTCGTTGTAGTGTTTTACGTCACCGCGTTTTAGCACGTTCGGATTTTTGACAGATGGTGTGTAGGCAAGACTGATGAAAGTCAGCTTGATCGGATATCCGATGAAAAAATCCATCGGATTAGATTCCATCAGATATCCGATCGTGTGTACAGGGCTTTAGTCTTTTATAGTAGATTAGGAGCAGTTGAGGTTACAGGCATTTTTTTGAAAGCAGAAATATCACGTTCAGGACCGTAGTTTACCGGCATTTTAAACACCAAATGGTTGTAACCCCATGTAACTGCGTTTATAAGAGTTTTTAAAGGGAAAACACTTCTGATACTTGCCGACCAGCCGCTGTCATATTACTGTGGCAGGTCGGCTCTCCTGGGCGAGAGCCCGTAGCTCTACGTCGGCTACTTTGCGGCCACTAGGGTACAGTGCGAGGAACGGGAGCTATGTGTGTAAACACACAGCTCTCGGTCCTGTCAGCAGGGGAAACACTGATATTCTGTTCATACAATGTATGAACGGAAGATCAGTGATTTCCCCTAGTGAGTCCACCCCCCCTTCAGTTAGAACACACCCAGGAACACACTTAACCCCTTCCCCGCCCCCTAGTGTTAACCCCTTCACTGCCAATGGCATTTTTATAGTAATCCAATGCGTTTTTATAGCACTGAGTGCTGTCAGCACTGGCTAGCTACAGTTCATTGAGGGAACCATGAATGCCAACATGTACTGTGACATACTGAAGCAGAGCACGATCCCCTCCCTTCGAAGACTGGGCCACAGTAATCCAACATGATAATGACCCCAAACACACCTCCAAAACAACCACTGCCTTGATAAAGGAACTGAGGGTAAAGATGATGGAATGGCCAAGTATGTCCCCGGACCTAAATCCTATTGAGCATCTGTGGGGCATTCTCGAATGGAATGTGGAGGAGCGCAAGGTCTCTAACATCCACCAGCTCTGTAATGTCGTCATGGAGGAGTGGAAGAGGACTCCAGTGGCAACCTGTGATGCTCTGGTGAACTTCATACCCAAGAGGGTTAAGGCAGTGCTGGAAAATAATAGTGGCCACACAAAATATTGACACTTTGGGCCCAATTTGGACATTTGTATTTTAGCAATACATGCAGCAAGGGATTTCACCTTAAATGAGTACATGGCTGAAACATCACAGTCACGTTGTTTACTGGATTACGCTATTTCAGCCTTTTTTTCCCCTCCTCACTGGGTTGTGGTTACTTGTGAGCGGTAGGAGAATAATTGGATACTAGAGGAACGATATCCAGCTGCATAGACCCCTAGGCTGGGTATAAAGCCACACGCCAGCAGAAGATCTCTGGTTGGGATCTTCCCTTTTGGTAAGAGGCAGCTATAGAAGAGGTGGAGGTTTTCTTTTTTCTATCACATCACTGTTTGCGGTAGTTTTGGTTTGATGTCACTAATTTACCTATAGGAGGACAGCATATCTTAAGCCTTTGACTATCATCTTTTTGGGGGGAAAAGGACATTATCTGTTAACCTTTTTTTCACTGTTACTCATCAGACTGTGATATAAATAGGGCAACCTATTTGTTGTAGTGAATTCAACACACCAACATTTTAATTACGTCACAATATTTTTTTCGTTTTTTTGTTTGAATTTTCACATCTATTGCGCAGCTTGTTTTTTCTATATTTGCTTAATTTGTGTGTGTCTCACATTTAAAGTTGCAGCATCTTCATTATTTTGTTTATTGACAGCGCAGTACTGTATTACCACATCCTTTATTCCCAATTTGGACATGTTCACTTGTACTTGTTCACTTGTCAGGGGTGTACTCACTTTTGTTGCCAGTGATTTAGACAGTAATGGCTATGTGTTAAGTTATTTTGAGGGGACAGCAAATGTACACTGTTATACAAGCTGTACACTCACTACTTTACATTGTAGCAAAGTGTAATTTCTTCAGTGTTGTCACATGAAAAGGTATAATAAAATATTTACAAAAATGTGAGGAGTGTACTCACTTTTGTGAGATACTGGATACACTCTCTGGTAAAGGAACATACAGCATATGAGAGCTAAAATTTTAAGTTTTTTTACCCACACTAAAATGGAATATAAGATGTTTACTTGAAAATTACGGCTGTACCTTATGAATGGCCTTTACTGTAAACACCATATCTCTGTGCCCCATTCAGCCTGACAATCAGTCCTCTCACACCAGCTCCTACTCTAGAGAACATGAACAAACACTCTTACCTCAGTAGTTTTACAAAGTGCTGTCTGTTTAACATCATTTAGATCTTAGGAAGTTATTTAGGTACAGTCAATTAATAAAGAGAAATGGGTTTGATCAGAATTTTACACAGAGATTGAGAAGCATTTAGCACATTTCAAAGTCATAACCACAATCGCTTTATTGGTCCTAGCTATTATTAAACACAGTATTTAATATGAATGTTGCAAGAAAAAGTAACATTCAAACAGTATGATCTATATTACTCCCTCTTACTAGCTGTGTAAAGTAGGCGAAAATTTAAATATAATACCTGTGTTTTACAAATCTGAAGGGAAGCATTAGGCCCCGCTCACTGCATGTTGCCTATTACAACTGTTGTTAAAGCTCTATGGCAAACCAACTTTTTTTTGTGTAGTAGTCTTCCTATCTTCAGCAGCACAATGTCCCTCTCACTGCTGCTCACTAATGATATAAATGTACCATTCACTGCTTATTTCAGTTCAGTGCAGAAAAAAGGCAGTGCATTTTATGTCATATATAATGTACAGTCATAAACTATTGCTCAATCAGCAAATGAGGCATATTGCATGTATAACTGCACTACTGTGCGAGATGTGTGGTGAAGCCCTATCCTTCCAAAATACAGTATACAGCAGTGGCGACCCATCCATTTGTGGCACAGGGGTGCCGCCCCCTTATCCATGTGTCTGGCCCCTAATCTACATGCAGGGTGTGCCGGACGCATGGATACATTTATTTTTAATTTTTTTAGAAGCACGTGATTAAAGCAAGAGGCTTAAAATTGGCTTATTAATTGGCTTAAAAAGAGTGGGCTCGGGGCGCAGAGCACTGCTCCCTGAGTCCACACTGTTGTGTGACAATAGTGAATTATTTTCGCTACTGTCTTTCTGATTCTCCTCCCGGCCAATCAGTAAGAAGCGATCGTATTGGCTGCCGTGATGAGGGAAGGAGGAGGGAGGCCGTCAAGAAGCCAGAGATGCAGAGGAGTAGGAGACACAGGAAGGAGCCAAAGCTGCCTTCGACATAGATAGGTTAAGTGTGGGGCCAACCGACCGGGAGGGGTGGCGGTGTAAGTGTGGGGCAGCCTGCCGGCCGACCGATGGGGGTGGCGTCGGGATGTCTTGTTTGCCGCCCCACCAAAATATACAGTGTCATCTGCCACTGTTATACAGTACAGTATATGCTGTATATTAGTATTTTGATTAACTGTAAGGCTTTTGACTTTATATGGCTTCTTACTCCATGTCTGTTTATATCATCAAAATATAATTATTTGAAAGATAAAAAAAAACGATAAGACCATGTTCCATTCCTCATGAGTGCCAGCATGTCAGGAAGGTCATGCCAGCATGCACAATGGTCCATTGGGACTAATATCTACAACAATGGCATTGCTAGGGCGGTGCGTGGGGTGTGGTCCGCACCCGGGTACAACCTACTACAGGGGTGACACCATCCCAAGGGCGACAGAAGCCCTGGCTCCCTTTTGCATTTTTTTTCAGACAGAAAACCCTCTTTCAGCGCCGCGGCCGCTCCTGGCATGTGTTCTCCTACTCCTCCCCTCTGGCTCTCCTTAAGGCGCTGCTGCACAAGCCTGTCGCGATCGACCCGGGCAGCGTGGCTGCACACACTGTCTTCTCCTCTCCAGCCACTGCAGGGGTGTCCCGTGTACCTGAGCCGCCTGAGCTGGTGCGGTAACGGGGGGAGGTGGTGGGTGTTGGCTTGCGATGGGGGGATTACTAATAGAGGGGGTGCTTTGTCCTGGGGGGTCTGTACTAATGGAGGGGGGTGCAATTTCCCGGGGTCTGTACTAATGTAGGGGGGTGCTATGTCCTGGAGGGTCTGTACTAATGGAGGGGGTGCTATGTCCTGGGGGGGTCTGTACTAATGGAGGGGGGTGCTATGTCCTGGGGGGTCTTTACTAATGGAGAGGGGTTCTTTGTCCTGGGGGATCTGTACTAATGGAGGGGGGTGCTTTGTCCTGGGGGAGTTCTATACTTGGAAGGGGGTCTGTACTGATCGAGGGTGGTCTATACTTAGTGATGGGGGGTCTGTACTGAGGGAGGACTATAATTGGTGAAGGGGGGGTCTGTACTGATGGAGGGGGGTCTATACTTAGTGGATTGGGGTCTACTGAAGGAGGGGGAATGGTACTAAGGGGCCACTATAGTTGGTGTAGGGGGGGTGACACCATGTTTACTGCACCGGGTGACACTAACCCTAGTGATGCCACTGATCTACAAAGAGAATGGTACAGAGCTGCATGTATGTGACCACTTGCTCATGCGCCTGTCCCTAATGCTGACACCAAGTGGGCTATTTAGACTGATCAATTGCACGTGACCAATGCTGTCTTGTCTACAGTGTTTCTTTGATACCTGCAATCTGTATCTGACTACCTTTTACCAACCCAGCTTGTCTTGGCTTACTCCTGATATTTGCCTGTACGAGACCTCAGCTTGCACTTGGACTGCACTCTTGCCTGCTCCTACTGAATGTAGGCACCGAGACATGATTTCTATTAAGTGTATATGTTTTAGCTATTCACTCTGACCACAGATTTACATTAAGCTGGCAACACACATTACAGTTAATTTTAGATATAGCAACAAGTATGTGATGTGAGGCCCTAACTTTTTGGATATAAGTTGATTTGATTGTTTACATAGGCATGCAAAAAGCATAGGTGTTTGTAAGTCTATTTCTTTATTGCCTGTAATATATAAATAAACCTAAAGGACACTGTTCAGGGATTGTACAATTAGACCGTTAAATGTTTGGTCACCTTTGAATTAATAGACTGTTCCCTCTGTTTTCCAGAACTAGATTTCCCAAGGGCATACTGACTGATCAGGCCATTCCTTTTATGTCAAAGGTGATGGCAGACTTGTGAAAGTTGTTTCAAATCAAGCAATTGCACACTTCTGTCTATCACTAACAGACAGATGGCCTCATTGGAGTTTTATTAAAACTCTAAAGTCCATGCTAAAGAGGATGGTCCAGGAAGATGGGAAATGCTGGGGCATGTTGCTTCCTGCAGTGTTCTCTGAGGCCTTGTACACACGAGGGAATAGATCCGATGGGAACGGTCCGACGGACCGTTCCCATCGGATCTGTCCGCCGGATTGCTTTGATCCGATGGCTGTACACACCATCGGATCAAATTCCCCGCCGGCGGACAGCGCGATGACGCGGCGGTGACGTTGACGCCGCCACGTGACCGCCACGTCACCGCACCAGGAAGTAAACACTTCCGCGCGCATGCGTCGGATCCATTCACAGGATACGACGCATGTGCGGGCAGATATGTCCGCTGGTTTGCCGTACTAACCAGCGGACATATCTGACGGACAGCTCTCTGGCGGAAAAATTCCAAAGCATGCTTTGGAAATTTTCCGCCGGAGGAATCCGGCCAGAACGGTCCGTTTGCCCCTACACACGAGCGGATTTTTCGGCTGAAATGGTCCGTCGGACCATGTTCAGCGGATTTATTCACTCGTGTGTACAAGGCCTGAGAGTATCCACGAACATCCACAATATTTTTACTATTTAAGTTGGTGTATGGGTGCCGTAGCTGTGGATTGCTTGATCTTGTAAAATAGACGTCTGAAAGTCTTCACCACACAAGGTAATTGAACGCATTTCTGAAATGCGGGAGAGGGTTGCTGAAATGATGCTATTAACAAGGGAGCATCGCCAAAAGGCTTGAGAAACCCAAAGAAGGGTATAAGACAGGTCAGCTATGGTCAGACAGTTTTAAGTTGGAGACCAGGCAACTGTACTGATATCCATGATAGAGAGTAAGTTCCTTGCCAAATATCAGGGACCCTTCGAGGTGGTAAAGAAAGTGGATTAGTTTCACTGTAGGGTACATTAGTATAGAAAGAGTAAATCCTATCAAATCTACCATGTAAACTTGCTGAAACCCTGGGAGATTGGAAACAAGTGTCCGCTATGGTTGGTGTACAATTTAGAGTCTGCTGCAGGTGTTGACCTGGTGCATGTTGCTATCACCCTATCCAAACCACAAACTCAGCAAGCAAAATAACTCTTAGGCCGCGTATACACGATGAAACATGTCCGCTCAAACTTGTCCGACAGACAGTTTGTGGTGTACACACCATCGGATCAAAATCCCCGCCGGCAGACAGCGCGGTGACTTCCACGCATGCATCGCATTCATTCGACGCTTGTGCAGGCAGATATATCCGCTGGTTAGTGTACTAACCAGCGGACATATCCAACGGACATGTCTCTGGCGGACAAATTTTAAAGCATGCTTTAAAATTTGTCCGCCGGTCAGACATGTCCGCTAGCCAATACACACGATCGGATTTGTCCGCTGAACTGGTCCGTCGGACCAGTTTCAGCGGACAAATTCGATCGTGTGTACGCGGCCTTAGAGAAAGATAAATCAATGTTTTCAGGTCTACTGAGTCTCAAAAATGGTGCTGAACATTACATTAGGACAAAGCCCACTGTACAGGTCAGAGTAAAGTCAAATTGCACCCCAGAAACACATAGGAAAGCAGTGTTTGAGGAACTTCAGAGAATGCTTGAACACAATGTCATTAAGGAATCAAAAGTGAATGGTCAAGCCAATTGTGTTGGTATCTGTAGGTTGTAGTTGCAGTGTCCAGCAATGGCTGTCTCTCAGAAGCTCTTACTAATTAGTAATTACCTAATGCTGATTGCTGAGAGGATATTTAGCTTATCCTGTGCTACTCCCCCTTGCCTTGGTGTATTGCCCATGTGCCCCTGATCTGTGAACCATTAACCTGTACTCTGTTCCTGATCCTCTGCCTGGTTACTTGTTGGTTTTCCTATGTACCCTCTCTCTGTCCTGGCTTGCTCCCTGCTCCCTCTGCCTGATCTCCTGTGCATGAGCCTGGCTCTGACACTGAATACGCTTCTCATCCACACTGCCTGTAAATAGTTATTTAGTTGGCTTAGGTAGTTTGCTTGGTTTGTGATCTCTTTAGGGGACAACAAGGGGTTAACCAGTGGCGGCTGCGGCTCAAAAATTTTGGGGGGGGCGCAAATGAAAAAAAAAAAAAAATTACAGCCTCACTGTGCCTATCAAACGCAGTCACTGTGCTATCAATTGTCACCACTGTGCCATGCCATTAAACGCAGCCGCTGTGCCATCAATTGTCACCACTGTGCCATGCCATCAAACGCAGCCGCTGTGCCATCAATTGTCACCACTGTGCCATGCCATCAAACACAGTCACTGTGCCATCAATTGTCACCACTGTGCCATGCCATTAAACGCAGCCGCTGTGCCATCAATTGTCACCACTGTGCTATGCCATCAAACGCAGTCGCTGTGCCATCAATTGTCACCACTGTGCCATGCCATTAAATGCAGCTGCCATGCCATCAAATGCAGCCACTGTGCCATGCCATCAAATGCAGTCACTGTGCCATGCCATCAAATGCAGTCACTGTGCCATGCCATCAAATGCAGTCACTGTGCCATCAATTTTCACCACTGTGCCATGCCATCAAACGCAGCCACTATGCCATCAAACGCAGTCACTGTGCCATCAATTGTCACCACTGTGCCATGCCATCAAATGCAGCCACTGTGCTAATTGTCACCACTGTGCCCATTGTTGCCACTGTGCATGTCACTGTGCTGTGCCCTTTAATTGTTTCCACTGTGCCCATTGTTGTCACTGTGCTGTGCCCTTTGTCGCCTCTGTGCCCATTGTTGCCCCTTTCCCTGTAAAATGAACTTACCTGAAGCTTCCATGTCCTCCCTCGATGTCTTGTCCTGCTTGGTGACGCTTCAGCCAATCAGGTTCCTGATAACCAGAATCCTGGAACCTTATTGCCTGAAACGGCCGTCAGTCTTTTTCAAGGAACGCATGCTGTCTGCGCTCCGAGAATAGACTTCCGAGAGCCGGAGGGCGGTCCTGGAAAAGCCTATCAGAGCCGCTGGCTTTGATAGGCAGGTCCCCTCAGCACACCAGCTGCCGCTATTCAGGTAACCGGCGACCCATGTCCGGTTATATGAATAGACCAGGCAGCTGGCAACTAACAATAACATACATTCCTGCATTTATGCACGAATGTGTGTTATTTGCGAGAGGGTTTGGCGCTGCAGCGCCCTCTATAGACGGCCGCCAGAACTGCGGTTAAAATGTCAAAATTACATTATAGCCGAATAAAAGTTCTTAAAGGGCCCGTTTTTTTTGTGTGTGACTGTGGGATGGGGGGCGGCTCCCGTGCGTCCCTATGGACGGGCCGCCACTGGGTTTAACTTACCTTCAGCAATAGGTACTTAAAACTACAGAGAGCAGGCATGGAGCAATGGGAATTAAGAGTGAGGCCTTGTACACACGCACGGTTTTCTCGGCAAGAAAGCTGTTGGGAGAGCTTTTTGCAGAGTAAACCGTGCGTGTGTATGGTTTCTCATTGGGAAAACTGCCAGGAATCTCAACGAGAAAAATAGAGAACCTGCTCTCTATTTTCTCGTCGGGATTCTCGGCAGTGTTTTCCCGCCGAGAAAACCGAGCGTGTGTACAGTACAAACTAAAAGTTTGGACACACCTTCTCATTCAAAGAGTTTTCTTTATTTTCATGACTATGAAAATTGTAGATTCAAGGCATCAAAACTATGAATTAACACATGTGGAATTATATACATAATTGAGTGAAAAAAGGGGGTGATCTTCAGCACTGGTCAAAGTGAATATGATGAAATAAACTAGTGGGTGTGCATGGGTGAATGCAGCTCAATCTGAAGTGGAAACAACTCACTGTAAATAATAAATGAAAAAGATATGATGAGCGCAGACAAATTAAACTAAATGAGGGGGGGGGGGGACAAAACTGAATAAAATAACTAATCTGCAGAAAATATGTGCCGTGAGTAGAGTCAAAATGAATATATAGTGGCGGTGAAGTGCTACACAAACAAATATGTCAGTGACAAAAATGTGTAAACACAAACTAAATAAATCATGTGACACAAATAGCAATAGGATGAAAGCCTAGAGTGTGCTGGTGTGTGCAATGTAGATGAAGTGCTAATGCACTATACAGTTCAAATGCTGGTGGGCGATGCTTCAGATATCTAAACTGATATCAACAGGAAACAGTTCATTAGAGATATAGTTCATGAACAAGTGACATTCATAAGTGCTGATCGATTCTTATAGTATACAGAACTTCTTTTTTTCCAGATAATGTGCTCACAGAGCGCTTACCTACAAATTGGACACACTCCTCTGATGAAGTCACGTGACGTGATGATACATGTAAGGAATAGGCACCCACGTGACCAGAAGTGACGTCCGTCTGTGCCAGAGCTACACCACCATTGGATTGTTATTTTACCTTTTTTGCTTATTGTACGCCTTGCTATTAAAACTTTTTGGCTCTACGTACTTCACGATCTGGACCTTTATATTTCTTCCTTGATTGGATTATCTGCTTTTCCCTGACTGGACCTGCGGACGCTCGAGACTGTTTTAGAGGCACCCATCTTCCTGAAGACCAGCCTGGTGCACTGCAGACACCCACACTGGCTGACACGCCGCTCAGGAGAGGATTTCCCCTACTGTTTTATGCTACTGCCCGGTCGGGCTAAGGTAAGCGCTCTGTAAGCACATTATTTGGAAGAAAAGAAGTTCTGTATACTATAAGAATCGATCAGCACTTATGAATGTCACTTGTTCATGAACTTTATCTCTAATGAACTGTTTCCTGTTGATATCAGTTTAGATATCTGAAGCATTATATACATAACAAAAAAGTGTGAAACAACTAAAAATATATGTCATATTCTATTCTTGGCATTCGCTTCAATAGGTAGTCACCTGAAATGGTCTTCCAACAGTCTTGAAGGAGTTCCCAGAGATGCTTAGCACTTGATGGCCCTTTTGCCTTCACTCTGCGGTCCAGCTCATCCCAAACCATCTCAATTAGGTTCAGGTCCTGTGACTGTGGAGGCCAGGTCATCTGGCGCAGCACCCCATCACTCTCCTTCTTGGTCAAATAGTCCTTACACAGCCTGGAGGTGTGTTTGGGGTCATTGTCCTGTTGAAAAATAAATGATGGTCCAACTAAAAGCAACCCGGATGGAATAGCATGCCGCTGCAAGATGCTGTGGTAGCCATGCTGGTTCAGTATGCCTTCAATTTTGAATAAATCCCCCAACAGTGTCACCAACAAAGCACCCCCACACCATCACACCTCCTCCTCCATGCTTCACGGTGGGAACCAGGCATGTAGAGTCCATCCGTTCACCTTTTCTGCGTCGCACAAAGACACGGTGGTTGGAACCAGAGATCTCAAATTTTGACTCATCAGACCAAAGCACAGATTTCCACTGGTCTAATGTCCATTCCTTGTGTTCTTTAGCCCAAACAAGTCTCTTCTGCTTGTTGCCTTTCTTTAGCAGTGGTTTCCTAGCAGATATTCTACCATGAAGGCCTGATTCACACAGTCTCCTCTTAACAGTTGTTCTAGAGATGTGTCTGCTGCAAAAGGTGGCTACTTTGAAGAACCTAGAATATGACATATATTTTCAGTTGTTTCACACTTTTTTGTTATGTATATAATTCCACATGTGTTAATTCATAGTTTTGATGCCTTCAGTGTGACTCTACAATTTTCATAGTCATGAAAATAAAGAAAACTCTTTGAATGAGAAGGTGTGTCCAAACTTTTGGTCTGTACTGCATATGCTTACCTGTCCCCGGTAAGCCCACGCATGCTCGATGAGACTTCGACCCATGCGCGGTAGCTTACAAGGGCAGTGTAGGGTGTAGCAAGATGGCGGCGACGGCATCGAATGTGACGAGTGCATGCTCGTCATAGTCGATGACGTCACCGCGTTCTTGCCATTCAAAACAACGGTGGGTACACTCGGCGAGCAAGAAAGCTTGCAAGGAATCTCATCAGGAAAACCAATGTTTTTTTCCCTGACGAGATTCAGGGCCGTGTGTACAGGGCTTGACTCAAACTCTCTGCTGAGAGACCTAAATATTCTAAAACGGCCATCCTTCCTGAAGGTAAAGCCTTGTGGTGGTTAGCCACTGTTTTATGCTACTGTGCTGAAGAAAGACTTTATTTAATAATTCTTTGCATGTGGACCTGGAGCACTTACCACAGTTGCTAACACCCCCGAAATATAAAAGACAGAACAAAAGAAGACAGAAAACCCTCAATGCCATTATTTTATAATTTGTAGCAGATTGGTAAACAAACGAGTTGTTTTTCTTTGAATTATGTGTATGTTTTTGCATTACACCCATGTGGGGCAGTTCACTTTCACCAGTCAGCTTTTTTAGGTCTAACTCCAGGTAAAATGTTTTATTTTAGTTTTGAATAGAGTGGGCAAGGGTTAGCAATTCTGTCAGAATTTTGTTGCTGTTTTGGTTGGGGAAATTTCCTCTAACTTCCTGTCCTAGTAATTACTGTATATGGGACAGGAGGTAAGTGACACTCCCCTCAACAGAGAAGCATATGACAATACAAACTCGATAGAAATTCTAATCCTTGCCTACCCTGTTGTACACATTTTTTTTTTTAGATCTAGGCTCTGCTCTCATACTTTAAATATACTGTACTGTAAAATATTTATTGAAGCTCAAGAGATGGGTCACCAGAGAGACAACTCTTGTTGCTGTGTTACTCCAGATCTCTGCATCTGCCAGGTCTCGTAGATGCATCTTTTATAAGATGAAATATCTTGCTGAAGGTTTTTTTTTTTTGGAATGACTAATCCTTTGAGTAGAAAGTGCTGTAAATATTTGCACAGTCATGGATTTCATCCAATCCACTAGTTCTGAAATTGCTGCATATGTCTTTATGCATACTTTGCAATTTACTTACTAAAGTCTGTTGCAGTAAGGGGAGGCTCACGTGACTGACATCTCCCAGAGCTTTCCATAGGATCAGAGCTTTTTATAAACATATTTTACATCAAATATCTGCAATATTATGAACCACTTTGAAGTTATCTTTACATAGTTTACTTTGAAACTGATATGAAAGCAAGCTGTCTGTTTTAATCATATTAATATTAAAACAGTTCATTCTCACCCATAGTTTGTATTTAAAAAAAGAGAAAAAAAAAATAGATTTTTTTTGGGGAGTTCACATTGGGTTACTTAGTCATTAAGCCTCACAGGCAGTAGAAAAAGACAAGGTTTCACACAGACACAAATAGTATCACAAGTTAGAAAAATATTTTTTGCCTTTATCTTGTGAAGTTAGAATGGGATTGGACAGCAACAGCAAATACTACTGTTTAAAGTACACTGTAAGGCCGCGTACACACGATCGAATTTGTCCGCTAAAACTGGTCCAACGGACCAGTTCAGCGGACAAATCCGATTGTGTGTATGGGCTAGCGGACATGTCTGACCGGCAGACAAATGTTAAAACTTGCTTTAAAATTTGTCCGACAGGGACATGTCCGTCGGATATGTCCGCTGGTCAGTACACTCACCAGCAGACATATCTTGCCGCACATGCGTCGAATGGATTCGACGCATGCGCGGAAGTATTTTTCTTCCTGGTGCGGTGACGTGGCGGCATCAACGTCACCGCCACATCACCGCGCTGTCTGCCAGCGGGGATTTTGATCCGATGGTGTGTACACACCGCCAGTCGAAAATCCCGACGAGTCATGTCCGATGAAAACGGTCCGCGGACCGTTTCCATCGGACATGTTCCCTCTGTGTGTACGCGGCCTAACTTATAGTTGAAATGTGCATACATAATGGGCCAGATTCAGGTAGAGTTATGCTGGAGTATCAGTGATACTCCAGCCTAACTGTCACTTTAAGCCGGCGTTTCTGAAAACAAGAAACGCCGGGTTGGTGTTCCGATGCGATCAGCGCAATTGAATTTCGCCATCGCATCACAAATTTAATTTAAAAATGGAGCCCATGTTAATCGGCGGGAATTGGAAATTCACGATCGTTTTCGGGCTCGACGCAGTGACTTTCCGACGTTTCCGTAAGCGATACGCGACGTAAAGATAAAGCAGCCCCCTAGTGGAGTATCCTATGTTAAGTATAGCCGTCGTCATCGCGTCGGAAAAAAAAAAATTGCGTCGCTTGTGTAAAACGTTCATGAATGGGGATGTGACGTCATTGACGTTCACTGACAGAATTTGGAGCATGCGCACTGGGATGCATTGACACTCGACGCATGCGCAGTACGTTCGCCGCGGGATCGCGCTTAGTTTAAATAATACACGCCCCGTACCCGCCCAATTTGAATTCCGCCGGCTCATTTGCGATGCGCTGCCGCAACTTTAGGAGCAAGTGCTTCATGAATAACAGCACTTGCTCCTAAAATTTCGGCAGAGTAATGTAAATGAGAAACGTTACTCCTGAGCAAAGATGCTCCCATCTACCTGAATCTGGTCCAGTGTATTTATAACACACTATGGCAAATTCACAGACGCTGATAATGTGTCAAGGAGAATCCGCAATACTGTGCTTTTGAGCTGGGGTCATCACTGAAAAATCCTGCATCATTAGATATTCCCTTTACATTTAAAAGTTATAATATTTTTTTTCTGTATGGAACAAATAAATATTCTGTGCAGCATTTATTTTGTGGCTTCAACATTATGTGTCACCTCTCATCTGTGGCCACTCTGTTTCTGATCTCACCTTATACTAGGGCCCTCTGATTCCTCTTGTACCAAAGTGTAATGTAACTGTAATGTCTGCCTTTAATTTGATAAGCGCTGCGCAAACTGTTGGCGCTATATCAAACCTGTATAATAATAATATTAATACTAAAGTTAGCCATAAATTAATTGAAATTCGGCCAGATTCGGTAGGAACTGGACTAATTTTGATAAGTGTGTGGCTCTCTCTGCTTGACAGAAGGCAATTGTTTAATCATGTTCTGTTAACGAGACATGCTGGAGAACTTTTGTTGTAGGACACCAGTCTCAGCCATCTCCTGTGGACAACTGCACTGCTGGATCCATAGGAACTCTTTTGTTCTCACATTGTTCAGCCTCCTGTACTTCCTGGCTGGTGAACATGGCTTTCATGGGACCAGCCACGTACCAGTAGGCTAGGCTTGTTATACTTATAGGGACTGCTATAGGAGTTGCTACACTATAGTATATTCCATGATGACTCATATAATGCCAATGCTTACATTGGTGTTGATGCAATACAAAATTATTACAGTAATTGGTTGATTTATGTGATACACAAAATGTCTGGTACATAATTAGTCCAAACAGTGAAAAGGTCTCACACATGTGGTATCCTCATACTAAAGAGTAGTAGTATGTGTTTTGGGTTGTAATTCTAAGTATGCCCACGCTGTGTGGGAAAAATATCTTATTAAATTAACAATTTTGTGTACATTTATTTTATAATTCATGTTTTCTTTACACATTTTCCAAAAACTTGTGGCAAAAAATTAAGCCTTTAAAGCATTTACAGTGCCTCCTAAAAATACATTGGGGTGTATACTCTCCAAAATGTGGTAATTTTGTGGGTGTTTTTACTGTCCTAATACTCCAGGGCCTCCAATAATGTGATAGGTAATCAGAAAATAAGATGCACAAGGTGCTTCTGTGACATCTTTGACATCACCCTCAGATGATGTCCCAGATGAAGAAACACGTCAGGGTGTGGCTATACGATGATCAAGAGAGGAATGTGTTCATGCCACTGTGAAAAATACTGAATGTTTTAAAATTGTGCTACGTGTATTGGATATACTGATACTGTCAGAAAGATCCTGCCAGTAACAGGCACTCCAGGCTCTCAAGGGCATATTTGTGGGTGCTAATGCGCATGCGCACACGCGCACCTCTGTTGGCGCCAGGCAGGCTGTTTAAACCTGCCTGTCGCAAACAGACCCCGCTGTCTGCTCTACAGTGTCCGTGTGCCTTAAACCTGATCCTCAGACTGTTCCAGTCTGCTAAGCTGGTCCCAGTCCAGTACTCCAGTTCCTGTCTGCTAAGCCTGTCAGCTGTTCCAGTTCCTGTCTCCCAGTTCCGGTCAGCTAAGTCTGTCAGCTGTTCCAGTTCCTACAAGGAAGTTCCTGGACATCTGGAACACTTCCTCCGCTGTTGATCCTGCCAGGCACTCGTACCACTCCTCACTCCTGTGCCTTCTGTTACCTTACCAGGGGGCCATGATTAGGAGCCAAAAGGGAGACCTCCCTCTGCAATTTTGGGCTCAAACCCATCAGGTACGTGACAGCTACGCTAATCCATTAGATGCAACACTCAGTTTTCTGCCAGTGTTTCTTTGAAAACTTGTAAGTGTCCTACAGGGGGGATCTTTTATTTAAATAAAGCAGTTTGAAATGGGATTACGCTATGGACCATTTATTTTTTCCTTCCATGTGAATGAGTTAATTTAGTGGATGACCTGCCCTGACTGGGGGGGTGGGGGGGGTGGACCCGTAAACTACAACCTCTCTACCATATGTACTTGTTATCCAGCATTGTCTGGTAAGAGCATATCTTATAGGGAAATTTTTAACCCCAAGCACTTCACGGGTAAAAGTAATGGTGAAAAACTATATTGAAGCTTTATTTCCCAGGATCACAGCACATTCTGCAAATGTGAACTGAATATATATTGTTGCTGAGCATTATCTGACTTTTAAATCCCTGTAAGGCGGCGTACACACGCTCAAACTTATCCGATGAAAACGGTCCGATGGACCGTTTTCATCAGATATGTCTGCTGGGCTGTTTTGGTCTGATGGTTGTACACACCATCAAACCAAAATCCCCGCCGGCAGACAGCGCGGTGACATGGCGGTGACGTTGACGCCGCCACATCACCGAACCAGAAGTAAAATACTTCCACGCATGCGTCTAATCCATTTGACGCATGTGCGGACAGATATGTCCGCTGGTTAGTGTACTAACCAGCGGACATGTCAGACAGACGGGTTTCCAGCAGACAGATTTTAGTCAGGTGATACATTGTTTTCCCTGATCATACTCTTATTATTTATATTATCAAACCCATCGAAATTGAATCCTCCATTGTTGAGAATAATCTTGTGATACTGATAACAGAGCTCTTTCGGTCTGGACTAGTGTTGTGTCTTTGTGTTGTTAATTGTGCGTCTTGTTTGTAAATTAATGTTCATGGTCAGAAATAAATTTCAGAAATTCTATATGTCTTTTTAAAGACTTAATTTCCCTCTTCCCCTTTTTGTACTAATTATGTCCTGATACCTTAATATTAATAAAAGATTCTTTTTTCGTATCAAATATGATTTCAGATCATTTACACTATTGCCATTAGTAACCCCTTTTTTCTTTGATCTCCCCTGAGACCGCTACCCTTCCCCGTCCTTTCCCCTAACCTTGGTCCTTTCCCCTTTTCTTGTTTTTCACCATTTATTACCAATGATACATAGGTTACGGCAATACAATCATCATTTGATGATAGGTCTGAGGTAGTAGCAAATATTCATGCTCCTACTAATAGTTAAAACTTGCGATTTCCCTTTTCCCACCTACCCCTTTTTAACAAAGACAGATTTTAAAGCATGCTTTAAAATTTGTCTGCTGGAAAAACCTGTCTGCTCGCCCGTACACACAATCGAATTTGTCTGCTGAAACGGTCCGCCGGACCGGTTTCAGCAGATAAATTCGACCGTGTGTACGCGGCCTAAGGGTGAAAACATTATATTGTAGCAACATATGGATTGGTGAACTTACACTTTTATAACATCTTATGATAGCACATTTTATATTGATCTTGTGTAAATTATATAGCACTGTCTACATGAATTGGTTCTCGCTCTAATGATTGTGGCCATATCTCACATGTGTGGTTTGAGAACTGTTTACATTTTGAGGAAGGGGGAGAGGGTTTTTTGGGACTTTAAATGAGGTAATGGGTTAATTACCTCCATACCTTGCATTTGTATATAGAGAAAGGAACAGGCAGGACTTTAAATGAAGCATGTGCGGGAAAGGTTTGCAATAAATTGGGGGGAAATAAATAATAATAAATCTGGAATACGTCTAAATATTTTATTACTTTCACATAATACGTACTGCAGTAATTAAAACATGGCATAGACAGCTCATATGAAGATGATGCATTGTGTAGTACTTCCGTAAATATACATAGATGCATGAGGTAGATAGCTCTACGCGTTTCACGACTATTGGTCGCTCGTCAGGAGCAGGCATGCATTGCATTTATTATCTGTAATGACATAAGCACATAACTGGTTATACCAGGGCATTCAACATTTTGGGGGCCGAGAACATGTCAAGGTCCCAGATGTTACTCACCAGGTGGCCAAATGCGGCTGGCACTGGGGTGAAGCTCCTGACGGTCCCCTAGGGTTGGGGCAGCCCCTGACGGGGGCTGTGGCTGGAAACTGGGGGACATGGGGCCCCCAAACAGGACGCTCACAGGTGGCACAGGCATGAGGCAAGATGTGATGTAT
The DNA here is from genome assembly GCA_029574335.1 of Rana kukunoris. Classification (NCBI taxonomy): domain Eukaryota; kingdom Metazoa; phylum Chordata; class Amphibia; order Anura; family Ranidae; genus Rana; species Rana kukunoris. The sequence continues at coordinate 342,362,917 of CM056052.1, read as the reverse complement.
GTACTGGGATCAGTGAATGTTGATGGCTGCAAGGGGAGGGATAGGAAAAGGGAAAGGTTATGTATAGGAGGGATATGAGGGTGTGGAAAAGAGATAGAGGGGAGAAGGGAAAAAAGAAACAAAAGAGAAAAGGAGAAAAAAAGAAAAAAAGAGGACATGGAGCTGGGACTGGTAAAGAGAGAATATTAAGGTGGGGTGAAAGTACAAGGTATGAATAAGAGGGAGGGGGAGAAGAGGATAACCTGAGAGCTCCGAGTGTGCTGCATGAGGTCGGTAGCGTGTGGGGAACCAAATGCCTGTGTCAGCAATGGACTACGCCCTCTTATAGGAGCCGCCCTCCCAGTCACCTGCCAAACGTCTCGCAAACGATAGGGAGGGGAGAGGAGGCACCTGCATCACTGCGGATTAACCGCTTAGTGGTGCGGCACCAAATGTCTCCTGGTTCCCCCCGTGGATGGCATAACTGATGCCATCCGTGCGGCGATGGCGAGCGAGACGTCTGCGCGCAGTGCCAACCCATCAGTCCGTGCGTCTGTGCGTCACAGGACGGAGAGCATGGGCACTGAGCGTCACAGCCCCCAAATTGGAGCATGCCCCATGGGGGACAGGAGGTTCATGGCACCCCCAGGCCTGTTGCAGCATTGGGAAAACCTATGTGAAAAAATGAGGAATTACCCAGAACAGCCAGCTGTGCAAAGATCTGACAGAAAAATAAAACAGTATTAAGCACATTGTTGCAAATGGTGAGAAAACACAACAAAAATGCAGTAATGAGTGTAAACACTTGTTGTAAACAGTATACATTTAAACAGTAAACTGTTTACATTTGTGGTCACAACTTACATATGCGTTCACTTCTGCAGACAAGATGTATTTATTTATTTATTTTTACCCTGTCCCTTAAATTTTTGTAAACATAATTTTTTTGGAGGGATCTGGGGTCTATAAGAATTCCCTTCCCACTGCTTGTGATAACAATGAGCTGCTGCTTAGCTGCAGTTATTATTAGGGTTGTCCCGATCCCGATACTAGTATCGGGATCGGGACCGATACCAAGCATTTGCCCGATTACTCAGGCAAATGCTCCTGATGCTTCACCCGATACTTGTCATGTGTCCTCCTCCATCCCCCCTCTGTTTTGCTGCAGTCTCTCTCCCTGTGTGCCCCCTGCCGCGTTTTCCTTATCCTCCGTGTTCCCTGCTGTTTCCTTCTCCCTCCGTGTCCCTAGCCGGTGTTTTCCTTCTCCTCCGTGTCCCCCGCCGGTGTTTCCTTCTCTCCTCCTTGCCCCCCGCTGTTTCCTTCTCTCCTCCGTGTCCCCCGCTGTTTCCTTCTCTCCCCCGCGCCCCCCACTGTTTCCTTCTCTCCCCCGTGTCCCCCTGGAACTGTCAGAATGGAGAGCGGCGGTAAACCCGACTCCTTACTGTTCTGAATAAACAGAGTCAGTGATGACTCTGTCCATTCACAGAACTGAAACATCGTAAAAACTGTGATTACAATGTTTCAGTTTATGAATGAAGAGAAGACGTTGTCTTCTATCCATTCTTTTTCAGCGCAGCTTAGGCTGCTGAGAAAGGGACAGGGGAATCTGATTCCCTAGTCCCTTTCTCTGTCTCAAAGGGGAGATGTTAGAGGTTTGTTAAGACCCCTGATATCTCGCCAAAGCCCCCCCAACAGGGCTGATTAAAAAAATAAAATTGCAATAAATAATTAAAAAAATAAAATGTCAATAGTAATAAAAAATTTAAAAACACACTGACAATCCACTACATCCCATCTAAAAAAAAAACAAAAAAAAAACACCACTGTAAAAAATAAATAAATAAAAATTAAAAAACAAACAAACAAAAAAAAAAACGCCACTGTCACATGACATTAAAAAAAAAGTATCTGTATTCGGTATCGGTGAGTACTTGAAATAAAGTATCGGTACTTGTACTCAGTCTTAAAAAAGTGGTATCGGGACAACCCTAGTTATTATCACAAGAAAGCCGACCATCAGCTATAAAAAATGGCACTGGGGTGATGTCTACAGCTGCAAGCAATCTGACAGAGCTTGACCTATTGTGCAAAGAAGAATGGGCACAAATATCACTCTCTAGATGTGCAAAGCTGGTAGAGACATCCCCAAAAAGACTTGCAGCTGTAATTGCTGTGAAAGGTGATTCTACAAAATATTGACTCAGGAGGGCTGAATCCAAATGCACGCCACACTTTTAATATATTTATTTGTGAGAAATGTTGAAAACCATTTATCGTTTTCCACATATATTTTTGGTTGTAACTTGACAAAACATGACAAAATGTGGAAAATTTCAAGGGGTGTGAATACTTTTTCAAGGCACTGTATATAACATAAATGACTAACAAATTAAATCCCAACACCAGCTAACACCTTTTAAGCAGTTACTTTTAGGGTAAAGTTTTAACTAAATGAATAAAAGTTGAACATTTTAACAACCCTTGTCAGTGTTAAACGTTTTTTCTTAATCCTCTAATTGTCACTATTGCTGGATAGCTTGGTCTGTGTTTCTTAAAAGGCTGGAACTCCACATTAAGATTTGATAAGCTGCAAAATATTGTCTTTTTTGCTTTTTAGATATCCTTTAAACATACTTAACCACTTCAAATCCCACAGATGTGTTGGCCTCTATAGACAAGAGGATTTTTTGAATTTCTGATATGGGGACCGGGGTCTTAATTTGGCAATAACTTTATCTTTATTTAAAAAAGCAAAGTATCATTTTTGGCTAGACAATGCTCTATTTTTATCTTTCTGTGCAATAATCTTGCAAACATTTTTTTTTTGCAATCCATAAACCCCAAAATGTAACAATACGCACTTTTTTTTATTATTATCAATGTTCGTTTAAAAACAAATAGTGTTGCAGTAGATAATGATTCTATCATTTGTGTCTTCTAAAATGACACTAAAATTATGATTCTGGTACAAAGCATTACAAAGGTAATTACAAATTCAATTTTCTACTTCTACACTTTTTAAAATGTTAAAAACACAAATAAATTATAAACAAAACAAATCAAATTAAAAGAATGTAAATACTGTAGTTTAGAAAAATAGAAGTAAAAAAAAAAAAAAAAAGAAGAAGCAGGAAAATAATAGATAGGGGGTGAAGGAAAAACAGAGTTAGTAAGGGCTGATTCAAGTAAACTAAGCATTAATATACTGGTTAAATAGGAACAATTATTATTTAAAAACAATGGGCCAGATTCAGGTACATTGGCGCATATTTTGACCGGAGTAGCGCACCTCCTTTATGTTAGACCGGCGCAATGTAGAGGCGCAATCACCGTATCCTCGTAGTATTTGCGCAGAAATTTGCGCCGGTGCAACGTAATTCCCAAGGCGTAAGGCGGATTATTTCAAATTGGGAAGGACGTGGGCGTGTTACATTGAAATGAGCCGTGACCCCATGCAAATGAAGGGCCGGCCGGATCGCGCATGTGCACATGAAGCAGACCATGGTCAGCACCTCTGTGCGCATGCTCACAACTCGGGAACGGCGCAATCAGTGAAATTGGAAGTGGACCCGGGCAACTTAGTGAGCTACGCAGAGAGCTTAAATAGACAGAGACAAACGCCCTTCCTTTGCAAAAGTACATCCCTTTGTATCCCTTCCTATACAGCAAGGTGTTTTTGTTCTGTTGTTTATTAGCGTTTGTTTGTTTGTGACTTGTCTTTGAGATATTTGGTGACTGTTTTGCAGAGTGATTTTTGTCTTTTCTGTGTTTTCTTTGTTGTGTTTTTTTTTTAATTATATTTTTGCTGGGCATTTTTTTTTTTTGCTGGTCATTTTTTTGGGGGGGTTATGTTTGTGAATGATTTTGGAATGTGGGGATGACATTCCTGCCGGAAAAGGGGTGTCACCCTCATTTGTGGTGGAGAAGTGATCCCCAGATCCGTGTGAATGGTGTATGAATGTACAGTGACATAATTGGAGCCGTGGCGTGGTGTTGCTGCTCACAAGTCTTGCATGGTGGGCTTGTGCCAATCCAATGTGATGAGGATGTGATGTGTCTGTGCTAGGGACCACAGTGGTGTGCATGCATGCATTCTCATTGTGCCATGATTAATGTGTGTGTTTAACGTGCAAAGATGCCTAATGTGAGCTGGCTCCTGGCTGCTCTTCCCTCAGAAGACGGGGTAGCCTCGGTTAGGGGGGGATTGTCTGGTTTAGGGGTCAGGTCATCACTTATGTCAATCTCCAGGCCCTTTCTCAGTGCGAAGTTGTGCAGCATGCAACATGCACCGATGATCTGGCATACAAAGTTTGGGGAATACAACAGGGTACCATGGGGGGTTCTGGATAGGAGTCATGAGATGGGGTCCCAGTGCATATGCAGAGTCACCCTGAATGGATAAGACAGGAGGATGTTAGTAGTGCATGCATGCCTGCCACCCATGTCACTCACCAACCAGCCAGCTGTCCCCATACATGTTCTGTTCGAAATCTGTGGGGATGGGGCTAGGATTGTATATGTAGCTGTCATGGGTGTCATTGGTGGTGTCATGTGTTGGGCTGGTGATGTCCTCCTGCAGGGTTGTGGTTAATTCCAGGATGGCATGAGGGGTGAATCTGAAGATGCGAGACACCTCAGAATCACTCATGCCAAAGATGTCTATGCGTGTGTGATATATCAAGTGAAGAGTGAGGGGCTTGTATCAGATTAGATTATTATATCCATCAAGGTTTAAAAGGGCTATTGAAAGATAGTGAGACTGTGTTTGTAATTTGTATGTATGTTATGTATTGATGTATATAAGTATGTATATATTTTTTTTATGTTTATAAAAGCAAATAAAAAGTTTTTGGAAAAAAAAATCCTCTCCCGTGCCCTCCTCCGTGCCCTCCTCCATGCCCTCCTCCTTCTTTGCTCATCTAAAGTCAGTAGTATAGCTATGAGCATGGATGCCCCTGGCATGTTGGCATACAGTTTGTTGTGCAGCAAGTGTGACTGCTCAGCTCCTCACTAACAGTGTTGCTTTAGCTGACATGTAGACGGATTGTCTAATTTTATTCCACCTTTAATATGGACTAATTTTAGACAGGACGTGCAGCTGTTGCGCACAGCGCGTAGCCTGCGCTGCAACAACTTACTTTTGTGGATCCCTGTAACTCCCTCATTTGCATATTTGAATAGCAAATCAATGGTGTGTCTAGCACAGTTTTGTGTGCACGGATGCGCCGGCCTATCGAAATTACACTGGTCTAAAAAAACTAGATTTCATGCGTATATCGTTTGGGGATGCGGCACATCGATACGCATGCGCAGATTTAGACTTACGCCGCGCATCTCCTGTAACGCCGGCGTAATGGCTCTGTGAATCTGGCCCAATAACTTTTTTGGTTTACAAGTCTGGTTCCTTTGACTGACTTCAAAAGCTGGTTAAAGCTCATCCCTTTGATCTGCAGATGCATGAAACAGAGTAGATACAAAAGTAGCAATATTACTTTGTATCTCTTTTTCTCATCTAAACAGTGTTTATTTACAAATCATCTTCTGGCTGTTATTTTGACAATTGTTATCTACCTGCAAATGTGATGAGGGGTTGCAATAGTGGGGCAGAAGGACAGAATCTACAAAATAAACTGTGAGTACTTTTTTTTTTTTTGCCCTTGTGTAGTACATTCAGTATCCACAATTGGTTAGCACCGCGTTTATATGAGTTTTAAAAATAGATCAAACTAATGGTAAATGTGCAAAGGTGAACTCTCACTTTTGGTTGGACTGCTGTAAAAACTACTATTTTTTTGAATTTTTGTAAAATGCCATAATCCTTGGTTGAACTAGATAGACTTGTGTCTTTTTTCAACCTGACTAACTATGTAACTACGTAACACATCAATAAAGAAAAAAAGAAAGGCGAGAGCAATAGTATTTTTTTTTGTTTTTCTTAAAGTGTTTGTAAAGGTTTACACAAATCAAACGTGTCATACTTACATGCTCTGTGCAGTGGTTTTGCACAGAGCAGCCCTGATTCTCCTCTTCTCTGGTCCCCTGCTGGTGCTCCTGCCCCTCCCTCCTGCTGAGTGCCCCTATAGCAAGATGCTTACTCTGGGGCACTCGTGCATGCTTGCCCCTGAACCACCTCTTTCTGTCTATGAGACACACAGAGTGAGGCACTGCCCTGCCTCTTCTCCCTCCTCATAGGCTGTGATTGACAGCAGCAGAAGCCAATGGCTATTGGGCTTAAAGGGGTTGTAAACCCTTGTGTTTTTTTTCACCTTAATGCATTCTATGCATTAAGGTACAAAAACTTCTGTCACTCAGCAGTTCCCCAACCCCCCCGTTTTACTCACCTGAGCCCGTTCGTTCCCCCGCTTGAGACGCACTCTACCCCTCTGGCCAGGGTTCACGGCTCTTGATTGGATAGATTGATAGCAGCACAGCCATTGGCTCACAATGCTGTCAATCAAATACAATCCGGCATTCTGTGTCTATAGATGCAAATGCTGGACTCAGGAGCCTAATCGCACGGTATCCCCTGGGAGAGCATTTCTCCTTTGGGGTTTCCTGATGCCAGGAGGAGCCACGAGCGCCGTCGGGGGACCCCAGAAGATGGGGTTTTGGGCCACTCTGTGCAAAACTAACTGCACAGTGGAGGTAAGTATGATATGTTTTTTTTATTTAAAAAAACAAAACAAGGGTTTAGTAACCCTTTAAGTAACACTGAAGGTTTTTTTACCTTCAGGCATTCTCATGCATTCTTCATGTGATTCTAAAACATTCAGCCTTTAGGGCTCCTACTTTAAACAAAAGAGCAGAATAGAATGTTCATGTTCATGGTCAAAATACAAATGAAAGTTACCATGGTCAAAATTAAAATGAAAACAGGATTGGTGCCCCAACAAATGAGAGATGCTGGAAGTGACACGTACCAGTATATACGCCAGCAAGGCTAGTATGATAAGTACAAATCACTAGGGATATAGCTTTGTGGGAAGAACGTTAAACACAGACATTGTTTATCAGCTTCCAGTTATGACCTATGTCTGAAAGACATTTGGGTGATAACAAGGAACAGTCAGATTGTCTTCACACAGTTATGTTATTTGTCATCCTCAGCTTTTATAAAGACCAGAGATTTGGAGGTATAGGTTGTTCTTTAATCATCAGCAATTATATAAAGTATCGGATTATTTAGAGTTTAGAGTTTATCACAGATAATGTATGTCAGTCAGCAAACACCCTGGAGATATCCTAAGTGATTTGCTTTCGCATAATGGCTTTTTGAAAATTACAGTTTTTTCACAAAAATGTATTTAAAATATGAAACATGGTAACATAGTGGAATACCTAGTGTTAGCATCCAGGAAATCGAAAGAATAAAAGCTTAGGGCAATATATTGATAAATAAACAAACTTTTTTTGCCAAGAGATATCTGCTAATATGGAGTTTAAAACCTTATTACGAGTTTTGTGTCTGTGCTGATGCATTTCACTTCAAGCACAAGTCCAGACAAAATTTCCAGGATTAAGGTCATTTTTGGATTTTTATTGCTATCTGTGCCCCTTTTGGGGAGGTTCACATATCAGGACAGGGTGTAATGGAAAGGCTCTCCAATAGTAACAGATAAAAACAGTTTTTAATAAAGAACTCAATGTTTTTTGAGCAAATGTGCCTGTACATTCTATGGGAGCTATACCTCTTAAGAGCAGCTAGCATTTAATGGTCCTCTTTGTCTTCAGACAGGGAAAAGTATTAGTACAGGAAGTTAGAAGAACTGTTTAAAATGGTAAACAGTCCCATGCAATTTATTACTATAATACAGTATACCATTTAAAGTAGGACTTGCAGGCAGGCAGCTAAATATGTAGGTGAACCTGTACATGTGAATTGTTCTACCTTCCAAAAGATTTGTAATTTTTTATTTACTGTCTTGAGATTCACTTACTCGTGCTAGACAGCATAGCCAGCTTTGTCTGTTCCTGGAATAGAACTATGCAGTATTCGACCATTCATTTTTCAGTCTGAGCTTTTTGCATGGGATTATAGGGGATAGCTATGAAGGGAAACTGAGTAAGGCCTCGTACACACGATCGGACATATCCGATGAAAACGGTCCGCGGACCATTTCCATCGGATATGTCCGATCTGGAGTTTGATCCGATGGCGTGTACACACCATCGGATCAAATTCCCCGCCGGCGGACGGTGCGGTGACGTGTCGGTGACGCGGCGGTGATGTTGACGCCGCCACGTCACCGCTACGTCACGCACCAGGAAGTAAAACACTTCCGCGCATGCGCCGAATCCATTCGGCGGCGGCGCGGTGGCGGTGCGGGACGACATGTCTGCTGGTAAGTGTACTAACCAGCAGACATGTCGGGCGGACAGATTCCCACCGGATAGATTTCAAAGCATGCTTTGAAATCTGTCGGGTGGACAAATCTGTCCGCTAGCCCATACACACGAGCGGAGATGTCTGCTGAAACGGTCCATCGGACCGTTTTCAGCGGACATATCCCCTCGTGTGTACGAGGCCTTAAGGAAAAGCCGAATTACAGGATTAGAGTCTTTTTCTTTTTTCGCCCTTCACAAGCACAGTTTATAAATCATTATATTTTGTTAAAATCATAAAGCTATTTTGGGTCAATCTGTAGGTCACAGGAGTGCAGTGTGTTTTCCACTCCTGTGACCCATATTCAGCTGAGGTCATTCAGCAGGTCCAGGCTCTAGAGCAGGGGTCTCCAAACGTTCTAAGAAAAGGGTCAATTTAGTGGGGCCAGCTGTGGCCAGAGTTTGTAGAAAATGTCTCAGCATCATTGGTTTTAATTGGAGAAATAGTGCCTCATTGATGGTATCAGTAGGGGCAATTGTGCCCTATCATTGGTGCCAGTTATTGGACTAGTGTCCCAAGTACCAGATAAATAAAAGCAAAGGACCACATCTGGCATTTTGGATACCGCTTATCTAGAGGGATCCCGACTTTAATCACGTTGTCTGTCTGGCAGCTGGCTCAACAACCTGTCAGCCCCCTCCACAGCCCACTGGCATTGGACAGTTGCTGCATCCACCTAGGTGAGTATGGATGTTTTTAGTTTTTTTTCATGTCCCACACTTCTCTTTTAAGTTCATATTCCACCAAGCAAATTAAAAGTACAGGGGTTTGAATGAATGCCTACACAGCAAAAGTTTGTGCTTTTCTGGGATATTTACTTCAAAGAATATTATTTCTTGGACATCCAGATTCCAATATTCCCGCCCCCCCCCCCCCCAAGATCCCCACATCCACCGGGCCAGGGATATGGGGATGAGGCTCTAGTCCTTTTTATCACTGGGACAAAGTCATTTTTCAGAGGGCCTTCTCTGGCAAGGCACCCTCCCCACATTAGGGGCACCTGACTTGGCATGCTTGCTACCTCCTTTTCCTTGCAAGCTTGACTGCTTGTTCAGATAGAATGTAAAGACCATACCAGGACAAGGTTGGCCGGCAACTGCCATTTTGTAAATGTCACTTTGTGTTATAGTTCATTGTACAGATGTGCTATTTAACATGCAGGTTTATTGCATCGCCCCAACATGTTATGTAAAGGAATTGAGCATTTTTAATATTGCCCTTTAAACCTTTTGTAAGTGCTGCTCCCTGATTTTATCCTTTGTTTATTTTGTTTCAATAAATCGCCTATCAGAGTGCGGCAGTACAGGAACATTTATTTTTTCCATGTAACTATGTATACATACTAAAGTGAATGGGCCCCTCATAATTTGTGTAAGGGATTTTGCAAACACTCATTCTGCATTCTTTCCAATATGTTAATAAATATACCTATGAAAATGAGAACATTTCTCAAATCACAAGGAATTGCATTTATTGAATAAAATAAATTGCTTTGATACTTGTGTATGGACAATACAGGCAATGTACTGTTAGGTCACTGTCCTGTTATTTGTGGTGACGAGATATTTCAGCAACCATACTTAAAAGGTAAATATAAAAACAACCACAACACCTTCCTGTACACAATTACTGAGGACAGAAGCAGAAAAGTGTTAAACCAAACAACATTATGGGAAGCTTTGTAGCAACTGACAAGATTGCAACCTCTGGGATTACATTGTTTCATCTCTAGTATCAAATGTCTCCCAGAAGGACATTCAGAAGAAGGAAGGAGGAAGCATACGTTTAGGAACTCGAATAGATTAGATAGATAGTCAAAGATCTTAGATATTTAGCCTGTAACTAATTATGGGGGATTCAACCCCATGGGTATGTTCAACAAAACTCAAATAGATGTGTTAGACTTTTAGTGTGGCTGAGTAAAAAAAAAAAAGAAAATGAACAGCAAGCACACCAGCAATGAATTTAACAAATAACAATGACACAAATTGTTTTTAAAAAGATCTAAATGAACATGACTACCCCAATATTTTGGCATGTCTTTGAACAGTTTTGGCAGGTTATGATGTTCTTCTGGTACACACTGTACTTGTTGTGGTCATGAAATGCTGACATCTATTTCAGAAAACAGGGTGAGACAAAAACAATTGTGACTGTGTATTTTGGCATGTTTTATTTGTAGCTTGAAAAACAGAAGTCAAGATAAACAATGCTATTAAACATGATGTCCTGCCGACACAAAGTGCATGCTTGAAATTTAGAACTAGATTTAATAATGAGCAAACTTCATAAAATCTACTCCATTGTAACCAGATTGTCTCATTTTGTCATTTATAGACTAGCATGAGTTTTGGATGGCAAACCAAGGAACAATGCTTCTTACACAAGTCATACTTTTTTTAAATTCTATATATATATATCTATATATCTATATACTGTATCTATCTATCTATATATATATATACTGTGTAAATATATATATATATATATATATATATATATATATATATATATACTGTATATACAATCCACCATTTATTTTTTATTTTTTTTTTACTAGTAATGGCGGCGTTCTGCGATTTTTATCAGCAACATTATGGCGGACACTTTTGACACTATTTTGGGACCATTGTCATTTATACTGCGATCAGTGCTATAAATAGCCACTGATTACTGTATAAATGACACTGGCAGGAAATAGGTTAAACACTAGGGGTCGATCAAGGGGTTAAGTGTGTCCCAGGTAATGATTCTAACTGTGGGGGGATGGGTTACTATTGACATGACAGCGATCACTGCTCCCGATGAAAAAGAGCAGTAGATCCCTGTCATGTCACTAGGCAGAACAGGGAAATGCCTTGTTTACATATGCATCTCCCCCATTCTGCCTCTCCTCACCGCAATCGCAGGCTGCCAGCGAACATTGAGTTTGCAGGACCCGCGGGCACACTCCCGAGGTGTGCAGCGAGCATGCACCCAATAGGCAGCAAATTCAAAGGGACGTACAGGTAGGCCCATTTGCTTGCCCGTGCTATTCTGCCGACGTATATCGGCATTCAGAGGTCAGGGAAGTGGTTAACATGGTCATGTTGCAATAAAGACTTCTGATGGAATCTCCAGAGTTGCCGGCCTTTCTGTTATTATGTTTGAGCCATTGATCCAATCAAGTTCCACAGTGATCCACAATAATTACGTATTCACTTTGTGGTTAAGTAATAATAATGTGTCACCACTGTCATGCAGGTGTGATCCCTCCACCTTTACTCCAATGCGCTCACCTTAAGGGATGGACCTAAAGGACATACGTCTGTTCAGTCAAAGGCGCTTGACCTCTCAGGGGTATGAATAGGTAGGTATTCAATATAGATATCCTCATGTTCTTGGTGATAATAGTGGGCTAGTATCTCTTTAAGCGGCCCTCCATTCCTTTTGCTTTTCTCCCAGTCACCCAAAAAACACAAGGTGGGTATCCATAATGTCGTATGTAATACACTCCCGAATTAGAAAAAATGCACTTACATATAAAAACAGGTAAATGTGCCTTTAAACTCATTTATACAGCCACAATCCAGCACTCATGGCATCGGCATCACCCAGGTCCTCCCATTTGTTACGTCACAGCCCTTGTGACTTCCTTAGGGAAAAATAACTACAAAGAACATTTAAATTCCATTAGGATACCTATATTGAATAAATAACTACTGTACTTATTCATACCCCTGAGGGGTCCACGAGCATTTGACCTAACAGACGTATGTCCTTTGGGTCCACCCCTCAGGTGAGCGCATTGAAGTGAAGGTGGTGGGGTTGAACCTGCATGATGGTGGTGACACATTGTTATCACTTCAGGCTAAAGTGAATAAGGAGTTATTGTGAACATTTCACTGTGGAACTTGATTGGATCAATACTGTAGTCTTAGATATTTTTGGACACTTATCACATCACAGAATTTGTGGTGATTTTATGTAGCTGTGGAGTATTATATTATTTCTGTATTTATTTAACAGTTTTGAACCTATTTATTAATTTATGGTATATTGTTAGGCCGCGTACACACGATCGGACCAACCCCGATGAGAATGGTCCGACAGAGCGTTTTTCATCGGGTCACCGCTGAAGTGGCCTGATGGTCTGATGTGCGTACACACCATCAGTCCAAAATCCGATCAGGTCAGAACGCGGTGACGTAGAACACAACGTCGTGCTGAAAAAACGAAGTTCAATGCTTCCAAGCATGCGTCGACTTGATTCTGAGCATGCGTGGGTTTTTGGTCCGATGCTTTTGCGTACTAACCATCGTTTTGATCCAATGGTCAGGCGTCCATCGGACTGATTTTAAAGCAAGTTTAAAACTTTGGTCCGATGGGCCGTACACAATGGACAACGGTCCGATGGGCCATACACACGATCGGCTTGGTCCGATGAAACTGGCCTTAAGGCCAGTTTCATCGGACAAACCCGATCGTGTGTACGCGGCCTAAGTGATGTATATATATATTTTCATATAACATATAAGGGAGCGCCACATAATTAGTTATAACTATGTTAGGTAATTTAACATTCTGCTATAACGATGTGTATAAATACTAATTGGGCCTTGAAGAAGGGGACATATCCTAAAAGCTTGTCCTGAAATTTTGGATCTTAGGCCCCATACACACGAGCGGACAGATTTGTTCAAATCTGTCCGTCCGACAGATTTGAACAAATCTGTCTGCTGGGATTTTGGTGTGCTCGCGTGTACACACGAGCAAACCAAAATCCCCGCCAGCAGAGAGCGCGCTGACGTGTCGGTGACGTGGCGGTGACGTTGACGCCGCCACGTCACCGCACCAGGATGTAAAACACTTCCGCGCATGCGCCGAATCCATTCGGCGGCGGTGCGGCGGCGGAGCAGGACGACATGTCTGCTGGTAAGTGTACTAACCAGCAGACATGTCGGGCGGACAGATTCCCACCGGATAGATTTCAAAGCTAGCCCATACACACGATCGGAGATGTCTGCTGAAACGGTCCATCGGACCGTTTTCAGCGGACAAATTCGATCGTGTGTACGAGGCCTTAGTCGTAATAAAAGAAAGTATCACAGACAGTACTCAGTTGTCCTGGTTTCAAGTGCATTAATACAGCTACATTCCCAAAAAGCACCAAGGTAGCCTAAAACCTGTGCAACAGAATGCACCGATTTGTGCTCTGAAGAACTTTTGAAAAGGGTAAGGCACAAAACTGGCAGCATTGGTTGCCCAAAAACAACAGGAGATGAAAGTCATTGTGTTTTTCATTTTGCTAGGCAAAGTGTGCATAATGCATGTTTTTCTGTCTGAGATCAGAACACTTACATTTTATTAAACATTCATAAATACATATTATTTTAACTCCAAATCTAGTTATAGTGAACTATCCCTTCCTGAGACCTCTATGCCTGGCCTGATTGTAGTAGAAACAATCATTGTAGACAACCTTTATCAGATAGCTGATCTCAAAAACACTTGATAGCCACCAATATCTTTCATGCATGCAGAAGGGTAGAGGCAAACCAAAACAAAATATGATTCAGTAGATGTCAGAATTTCAGTGTTTGAAGTGGTCATAATGATTATTTTCTTTCCGAACCTCAATGTGCATCTTGTAGGAACAAAACAGGAGCTCTCATATAAGCAAGAAATTAGATCATACAAAGGGGAGGAATTACACAAATTACATGTAATCAAAACATTGACAATAACTGCTGATGGCAGCACAAAAATGCACAAATTGAATTGCTTTCTTAACACTAGTAATTTCTTTATTTCTAATATTTATATTCTAAAAAAAAAAGTATGCATTGCAGGTTGCATATCTGATATACTGAGATACTGAAATAATATTACTTTTGCTTGCATTTAGATTTCTATTCAGTTTAACTTTTTTGTGTAAGAATTTGGGGATATTGTGTTGGAATTATGGTATTTGGTAGTCACCAGCAAATTAAAAATATGTGTATATTTTGCAGAAACTATCCCTTCCTATGCCTTTCCTATCACTTTCAATTCTTTCTCCCTGTGCTGACCTCCAGCAACATACAGACCTCTGAAGTGTCAGAATGTTTAAGTATATATATATATATATATATATAAATATATATATATATATATATAAATATATATATATATATATATATATATAATATGTGTGTGTCTCTCTATATGTATATATATATGTATATATATGTGTGTGTGTGTGTATATATATGTATCGTATATACTTGAGTATAAGCCAAGCTTTTCAGCACATTTTTTGGTGCTAAAAATGCCCCCCTCGGCTTATACGCACTTTTTGGGGACCGGCCAGCCATAGCCCCACTCTTCATCTACAAGTGTGCAAAGTTTGTTGTCCGGTGGACCTACGGCCGGGAAGCACAGATTTTTCGAAATCAGGCAACCCTTCCATAGACTCCCATGTTAAACGGTCATTTCTCCAGTATTTTTGGGGACCCGGTACCGGCTGTAAGTCCCCTGGACCCGAAACTTGGCACATATGTAGCCCCAGTTCTCTTACAGGTGTGCAAAGTTTGCTGTCTTGGGGGCCTACGGCCGGGGAGCACTGATTTTTCAAAGCTGGGCACCCCTTCTATATACTCTCATGTTAAACGTAAGTCTAGTCATGGGCACAGTGAGGCATGGACACAGTGAGGCATGCACATGGACACAGCAAGGCAACATGAGGCACAGTGAGGCATGCAGATGGACACCCTAGGTTTATACTCGAGTCAATACGTTTTCACAGTTTTTTGTGGTAAAATTAGGTGCCTCGGCTTATATTCGGGTCGGCTTATACTCAAATATATACAAAATATAAATATATATATATATATATATATATGTATATGTGTGTTTATATATATATATATATATATATATATATATATAAAAGGGATGATACAGCGCTCATGAGACTTTAAGAACTATCCTGTGAGCGAATAATTGTGCTATACATATAAATTAGTATAAAACAATGTGTTATTTCCAAGATAACCAAAAAGAAAAAAAGGAACCACAAGAAAAAAATACAATCACCAATGGTGCTCAGACATTGAATTAACAATATACACCATATAAAGCATGAGTGACAAGGATTGTATAAAGTCCCATAGGAGTGTATTCAATTAATCCTGCATAGATGAAGAAAGGAGTGATGTAAACTGCATCCACCAAAGAAACACCCAGGGATAGTGTTGTAGTCTCCTTACCCTGTATACTGACCACTGTGCCGGTGGTCAATATGAGCGTGGGGATATTAGGTCTCCCTCCTGACCTTCTATGGTGTCCCTGTAATGTCCCTGTAATGTTCTCTGTTGACTCAACAATGAAAAACAAAATAGAGAGAGACCACTTACAATTGGAAGACAATGATCACCAGTAAAAAATATCCCGATATGGTGGAGGACCGACGGCTGTGTCTCCTTCTCCTGCTCGTATTCGCTCGATACTTCCTCGATAGGATCAGCATGATGACGTCAAAGTTGCAAGCCAGCAAAAGTTTGAATGCAAAATTCCGACCGTGTGTATGCTCCATCGGATTTTTGCTGTCGGAATTTCCGCCAGCAAAAGATTGAGAGCTGGTCCCCAAACTTTCAGATGGTAAAAAATCCTATCGAAAATCCAATCGTCTGTAGCAATTTCGACGCGCAAAATTCTGACGCATGCTCGGAAACAATTCAACGCATGCTTGGAAGCATTGAACTTTATTTTTTCGGCTCGTCGTAGTGTTGTATGTCACCACGTCTTCACAGATGAAAGTTCAGAGAACTTTTGCGTGACCGTGTGTATGCAAGCCAAGCTTGAGCGGAATTCCGTTGGAAAAACCATCAAAGGTTTTTCCGCGGAAAATCTGATCGTGTGTACGGAGCATTTAGTCTCATTTCCCTTCTTTACAGTTCTTACAATGCAAAATCAATTATTGCTCTTATATATTTGGGCTGAATTGTTATGAAAAAGTTTCTTGAAGATTTGCCAAGTTTTTTTAAATCAAATATTTAACTGCACCATTTAAAATAATGACTAATTACTGTTTCTTTCTGGAAAAATGTAGCTTTTCATATTGTTTGTTTAATGAACAGATGTTCTCGCCTATTGTGCCAGAGCTTAAAATATAAATGTATAAAACATAGCATAAGTATTCCATATGGCTTGTTAAAATACAGACAATCCAGTTGTGTTCTTTAACATCTATTCCCCATCCCATTGGAAGTGCCATTTATTGTAATGTAAGTAAACTAGATTAATTTTAACTCATTTTAACAAATTGCCCTATTTAAGGAAAGTGTTAGGTTATTTCAATATTTGTAGAATATGGCAGAGTGTGATATGTTCAGATACCTTCACACTCTCTAATACAACACTACCAAATAATGAATAAATATAGAGACATCTGGTTCACATAAATCCAATCATTAATATCAAAGTAGTAGTTTATAATCAGATGTGTCTAATGAGAAGGCTTATGTACTTTACCAGGAACATGAAGCTCAAAGGAAGGAGAAGTCCTGAAGAAACACACCATTCATAACAGATGGAAAGGCACAGCTTTATTAATGAGACAAGAAGATGTAAATATACCAAAAGAGGATAAATGATCATCTACTAATTCAGTTCACAATTAAATAATGTGGAAATTAAAACACAAAGAGAGTGTCAATTTGAGCATTTTCCCTGTAAATCAACTGCTCAGTGAATCTGCACTTTGGAATTTTCCTAACAATGTATCACAAATGTCTGGCCTAAAGGCAAATATAGGAGTAGCTTTTGATACCAGTGCCTGGTTAACTGTTTTTCTACTCATGCTTTTAGTGATGAGCAAATGTACATGGGTTTGAGTTGAGAGACGGTCATCAAATCCATAGTGAATTTTGGAAACATTGAGCTTTAACCCTAACCCGAAAGAAGTTAATAATGGGGTCTTTTTAAAAATCAGTTATAACTATTTTTAGGGCTGATAGAGAATGGATTATCACACAAAGGGCATGGTGAACTGGATACTGTACTGGGGCATACGTACCAATGCAAAAATAAATAAAAATAGTATATCATCCATTGGGAAGTGGGCCCTCCTTAATGTTGAGAGCAACATGGAAAAACTCTAATTTCTAGATTGTAAGCTCTTACGAGCAGGGCCCTCTGATCCCTCCTGTATTGATTTGTATTGTGAATGTACTGTCTTCCCTGATGTAAAGCGCTGCGTAAACTGTTGGCGCTATATAAATCCTGTATAATAATAATAATAATAATAATCCTTTCAAATACAGACTTGAGAGATGCCTTCAAGCTGTATATGGTGTTACAGAACAGTGCACTTCTGATGGTTAATGACAACAACATCACATAATTTAATTCTGACATATTTAAAAATATTTTTTTATTTTTATAATATTGCTTGACCTTAAGAAAAATCCAGTAGTTACCACTAGGGATGAGATTCGAGTTTGAGTTGAACTCATGTTCGACTCGAACATTGCCTGTTCGCCGAACAGTGAACAATTTGGGGTGTTCACGGCAAATTCGAAAAGCCGCGAAACACCCTGTAAAAGTCTATGGGAGAAACCTAAAGTGCTAATTTTAAAGGCTTATAAGCAAGTTATTGTCATATAAAGTGCTTGGGGACCTGGGTCCTCCCTCAGGGGACATGTATCAATGCAAAAAAAGTTTTAAAAACTGCCATTTTTTCGGGGTGCAGTAATTTTAATAATGCTTAAAGTGAAACAATAAAAGTGAAAAATATTCCTTTAAATTTCGTACCTAGTGGGTGTATAAAGTATGCCTGTAAAGTAGCGCTTGTTTCCCGTGCTTAGAACTGTCCCTGCACAATGTGTAATTTCTGAAGAAAATAAAGTAATCTAAAACCACTCTCGGCCCCCTCTTTTCTTGTGGCCTGCCAGGTTGCGTGCTAGGATAAAGGGTCTGATATTGATTTTTTGGGGGAACTCCGTGCCATTTTTTTTTTATCTGGAGTGGAGTTCCCCTTAAAATCCATAATTTTTATTTATATTTGATGCAGGATTCCCCTTAATATTCATACAAGACCTGAAGGGGGACCCCCACGCATTTTTTTTTATCAATGACTTCCCTCTGTATTGCCGGGAGCCGACAATTCATTATAGCTACGAGTAGGGATGAGCTCCGCGTTCGATACGAACGTATGTTCGACTCGAAACATTGTCTGTTCGTACGTTCGACGAAATTTGAACAAAACGGGTCGTTTGCGCCAAATTCGAGTGACGCGCAACGGCCCATAATGCGACAAAATGCCCACTGCGGCATTGCGTGCTGATGATTGGCCAAACATGCACTGTGACCCTGCATGCTTGGCCAATCACAGTGCGCAAAAAACGGAGAGCCATAATTGGTCAAAGCCAGGGTGGCTTTGGCCAATTATGGCTCAGGGCTTTAGCACACGCCCCACATTATATAAGGCCGCCTGCTGGGCGGCCTCGTGTAGTGTGTTGCGGTTGTTAATGAGAGCAGTCAGAGAGACAGAGAGATTGTCTTTTTATATAGCTAGATAGAGCAGGCAGGCAGGCTAGTCAGTTTAGCTTAATTTACAGTGTGTAGAGGATATATATACATCCCTAGGAGTTGTACATATATTTATACACTGTATAGCTTAGCTAGATCAGCTATTCCTACTTTACTGGCAGGCAGGGGATTGTGCTATTTAAAGACGTTATCACAGGTATAGACACCCAGCAGGTACAACATTTAAAGGAATTTTTTATTTTTTTTATTTTTTATTTAAGCATCATCAAAATCACTGCTCCTGGAGCAGTGATTTTAATAATGTTTAAATTAAAAAAAAAAAAAAATTCCTTTAAATATTGTACCTGCTGGGTGTCTATAGTTTGCCTGTGAAAACATCTTTGAGAACCCGGGTCTTGCCCGACGGAACATGTATCAATGGAAAAAAGTTTTAAAAAACGGTCTTTTTTCACGAGTCCTGCTCCTGAAAAAACAACCGTTTTTAAACTTTTTTCCATTGACACATGTTCCCTGGGGCAAGACCCGAGTTCTTAAAGACGTTTTCCAACAATAACTTGAATATTGGTCTTTAAAATGAGCGTATTTGTAGGAGGAGTCAGAGGGCTATTTATCCCTCCTCCCCTCTTATCTCCGTTGTCGGTGGGGTTTCTGGGTACCCACCCACCCGTTCCCCCTTTTTTAATTTTGTCTTTTTCATCATTTATTTCTTCACTATCACTTCAGGGTATGCCCACTTATAGGCATACTGACCGGCAAGGCCAATGGCACACCTCAGGCCTGGGTAGTTAGGGAGTCGTATTCCTCGGTGAAGACTCTGACTACAAGCATACTTTATCAGCAGCCACTCGTTGCATATGCAGCCTTGCCAAAGTTGAGTTCACCTGGTGGACATGTCACAAATAAAGCAGTTTACGGGCAGGTGGAATTCTCACTGAATTTCAGCCAACTGAACACTGGCTGTGTATGACTGCCTGAAATGGTTACAGACTCTTCTGGTCTGCTTTAAAAGATCTTGCAACTCTGGGTACCTGTTAAGGAAACACTGCACCACCAAAATGTCTGGCACATGTGTCAACTTTCCCTTTTGAAGGATAGACTTGTTAGTGTCATTATCGCACACCACCATTCCTGGCTCAAGCTGGTGTGGCATGAACCACCTCTAGGGCTACCCCTGCAGAGCTGAAAGACTATCTGCTCCAGTGTGGCTCCTAGACCAGTGTTTTTCAACTCCAGTCCTCAAGGCACACCAACAGGTCAAGTTTTCAGGATTTCCCTCAGATGAAATGGCTGTGGTGATTACTAAGGCAGTGAAACTGATCAAATCACCTGTGCAAAATAATGGAAACCCTGAAAACATGACCTGTTGGTGTGCCTTGAGGACTGGAGTTGAAAAACACTGTCCTAGACTATCTGAAGCACTGCATGGCCTCTTTTAGCCTGACTTGTTGAATAGCCCCTTGAATGCTTAGGGGGTACTGGTGGTTCATAGGACAATTCAGCACAGGAGGTCCTCAGGGAGGGGGAGGAGGAGGGGGTGGAGCTGACAAATCTTGCCACCACCACCAGCTGTATGGAAACGTGGTGGCAAAACAAGCTGCAACACTGAGTCCTGTCCTGCATCCTTCCTAGTGCAAGCAGAGTTACTCAGTGTGCTGTGAACGGAATATAGCGTCCTTGACCATGACCTTGCTGCTGAGCTGACTGCCTTGCCCTATAATGACACAATATTGCCTTCTACATGATGGAACAAAGCTGGCATGGCCTTATATGAAAAGAAATAGTAATTGGAAACCTGCTATTGTGGTACAGCACATTCTGCAAATTCACGGAAGGGGGCAGAATTCACCAGATGGAAACGCAGGAGTTGTAAAGCCAGCAGTTCGGACAAGCTGGAATTTAAACGCTGGGCATGTGGGTGGCAGTGACTGTATTTTTTTTCGCTGCAGCAGGTGGGGCAGAGAAATTTGCTTGCTATACTCTACAGCTGGTGGAGAGCTGCTGGCAGACGTGCTGCAAGGACCTGTGACACCCTTTGCTATCCTATCATCCCTGTCAGTTTGGGCTGCTGAGAGGTCATGAGTAGGGATGAGCTTCGCATTCGATATGAACGTATGTTCGACTCGAACATTGTCTGTTCGTACGTTCGACGAAATTCGAACAAAAACGGTCGTTCGCGCCAAATTCGAGTGATGAAGTGATGAAAACGGCCCATAATTTACTGCGGCATTGCGCGCTGATGATTGGCCAAGCATGCTGTATGTCCCGCATGCTTGGCCAATCACAGCGCGCAAAAAACAAAGAGCCATAATTGGCAAAGCCTGGGTGGCTTTGGCCAATTATGGCTCAGGGCATTAGCACACGCCCCACACTATATAAGGCCGCCTGCTGGGCGGCCTCGTGTAGTGTGTTTTGGCTTGTTAATGAAAGCAGTCAGAGAGACAGAGATATTGTCTTTTTAGATAGCTAGATAGAGCAGGCAGGCAGGCTAGTCAGTTTAGCTTAATTTACAGTGTGTAGAGAATATATATACATCCCTAGGAGTTGTACATATATTTATACACTGTATAGCTTAGATAGATCAGTTCTTCCTAATTTACTGGCAGGCAGGTGATTGTGCTATTTAAAGACGTTATCACAGGTATAGACACCCAGCAGGTACAATATTTAAAGGAGCAGTGATTTTAATGATGCTTAACTTAAAAAAAAATTAAAAATTCATTTAAATATTGTACCTGCTGGGTGTCTATAGTTTGCCTGTGAAAACATCTTTGAGAACCCGGGTCTTGCCCGAGGGAACATGTATCAATGGAAAAAAAAGTTTTAAAAACGGTCATTTTTTCAGTTTTTTAAACTTTTTTCCATTGATACATGTTCCCTGGGGTAAGACACGGGTTCTCAAAGATGTTTTCCAACAATAACTTGAATATTGGACTTTAAAATGAGCGTTTTGAATTTGAATGTTCGAGTCCCATAGACTTCAATGGGGTTCTAAATGTTTGCGCGAACGGTCGGTCTGTTCGACAGTTCTGGTGTGAACCGAACACGGGGGTGTTTGGCTCATCCCTAGTCATGAGATATAGTGGTGGTAGACCTAAAAGGTGAAGAATTGCATCTCTTTTGTGGGGTATTTATTTGCTCTTGCCAATGGGCTGAGTGGTGGGAAGTTAAATGCCTTGTCAAGCATGTGGTACCCAAATGGCTGGTGTTTTTGCCACACTTTCATCTGCTTGAGCTAAAGTTTGCAAATTGCAACAGTGCAATCAGCTGCACATGTGCTAACAAAGGCCCAGACAGCTAAGCTGTTGGAAGTGGGCTGCTCCTCTGCATGCTGTGGCTGGATAGAATGGGCAACATCACTAAACAGAAAAAATGGTGCCCTGCCTAAGGACAGAACACATATGCCACCTCTCCTTGTTTGTCTTCGAGAGCAATAATTTTGGCCCTAGACCTTCTCCGTAACTAAAATCATGTAATCAGTAAAAATATTTAAAGCGTCGCCTATGGGAATTTTTAAGTACCGAAGTTTGGCGCCATTTCACACGCGTGAGCAATTTTGAAGGGTGACATGTTAGGTATCTATTTACGCGGCGTAACTTTTCATTTTTCATATTATGCAAAAACATTGGGCTAACTTTAATGTTTTTTTAAAAAGCACAAAACTGTTTTATTTCCAAAAAAAGCGTTTGAAAAATTGCTGTTCAAATACCATGCGCGATGAAAAGTTGCAATGACCGCCATTGTATTCTCTAGGGTCTTTGCTAAAAAGCATATATAATGTTTTGGGGTTATGTAATTTTCTAGCAAATAAATCATGATTTTTACATGTAGGAGAGAAATGTCAGAATTGGCCTGGGTGCTCCCTGCATGTTGGGCCTCTGTATGTGGCCACACTGTGTAAAAGTCTCACACATGGGGTATCGCCATACTCGGGAGGAATAGCAGAATGTGTTTTGGGGTGTAATTTGTGGTATGCATTTGCTATGTGTGAGAAATAACCTGCTTATATAGTAAAATTTGGTGAAAATAAAAATAAAAAAAAATCTTGATTTTGCAAAGAATTGTGGGAAAAAATAACAACTTAAAAAAACTCACAATGCCTCTTTCTAAATACCTTGGAATGTCTTCTTTCCAAAAAGGGGTCATTTGGGGGTATTTGTACTTTTCTGGCATGTTAGGGTCTCAAGAAATTAGAGATGCTGTCAGTACATCAGGTGTGATGAAATTGATCAATTTTCAGTAATTGGTACCATAGCTTGTAGACCGTATAACTTTCACCCAGACTAAATAATATGCAACATTATTTTTTTTTACCAAAGATATGTAGCAGTATACACTTTAGGCCAAATTTATGAAGAAAAATAACTTTTTTGCAAAATTTTATAATAGAAATGAAGAAAAAATATTATTTTGTTCTATTTTCATTTATACGAAAAAGAAAAAATACTGCGCTATCTTAAAATACAAAAAGCCGCTAACACAGCAAGAGAGATCAAAAAATTGCTAATAGAAAATGTGTGGAAAAGTGTAGCGCTAATAATGACACAAATAATGATAATACAATAAAGATTAAATCATGCAACACCACATGTGAATTAATGGTATTCAAAAGTCCATAAATGTTTTGAATGAATCGGTGAGTCGGTTTCTTTGAGTAAAACAGATACACAAAATCCAGTGCATAAAGAAGTGAAAAATCCACCACCGCTTATGACAAGGGGCTTACCGGACCGATTGGACCTAGACAGGCATATACCCCCTAGGCCAATCAAGCTTTGTTAAAGTTGATATACTGAAGCGGGTACACCATACACGTCATGCGATTCGGTATCAATGAAGGCAAACCTCAGACAGATGATTCAAAAATACTTCCCAGCAAGCAGCAACTCTCAACAGATCACTCAGAGGGCAAATCAGTACTCCAACCGATAAGCATGAAAAAGAGAAGGCAAGGCGTACATAGCGTAATTCCGTAATAAAAATCGATATTTATTATAAAGAGAAAAACTCACATTTTGCAATGGTCAATAGAGCTTATAGAAAAAGGGTAGCAGGAACAACAGTAGTCCATCCCACTATTTTCATTTATAGCAAAAAAAAAACGCAGAGGTGATTAAATACCACCAAAAGAAAGCTCTATTTGTGGGGAAAAAAAGACAAACATTTCATTTGGTTACAGAGTTGTATGACTGAGTTATTGTCATTCAAAATGTGAGAGCACCAAAAGCTAAAAATTGGTCTGGTTATTAAGGGGGTTTAAGTGCCCAGTTGTCAAGTTATAAACAAATACAAAAGGGGCATAACAGCGCCACCGTCAGAAAAACTGTGGCTCGCAATTTCTAAAAAGGGGGCAGGCATGGGGGAAAAAAATAAATAAAATAACATGCAGCATCCGAAAAGAAAAAAGGGGGGTATAACACTAAATGTTATGTTATCCGGTGTAAATCAATGCACTACACAGACACATGGCACTTACACACTACAATATACCACAGTAAAACTAAACTGATGCACTACAATATACTGCAGTAAAACTGCACTGACACACTTCAATATACTGCAGTAAAACTGTATTTACACACTTCAATATACTGCAGCAAAACTGAACTGATGCACAACAATATACTGCTGTAAAACTGCACTCACACACTTCAAAATACTACAGTAAAACCCCACAGAGCCATGGCAATAAGCCATGATTGGGCTAAGTCATCATTACTTTCTGCAATCATGGCTCGGACTGTGCTCTGTTTCCTGATTTGGCAAAGCCTTCATTGCTTCAACCAATTAGTGCATTGTGGTGTGTATGCCCTGCTCATTCAGGGGTTTGCTGAACAGGCGAACAGCCAATGTTTGAGCCAAACTTTTGCTTGGTTCGAACTTTTCGCCCAACACTAATTTTAACTAGGAAAACCATTTGTTTTTACGGTTGTTGTGGGTATTTGACCTGATGTATATAACTGCCATAAACTGACTTGTAGTAATAGCTAGCCACAACAAATCTAAAAGCTATAACAAATTGTACTCTTTAAATAAATTAAGCTTAAGCCCTCAACTTTATATACATTGACCAGTGGCACAACAGTTTTATAGTACAGCTAAATGCTTTTTTTTTTTATTGCAAAACAACATTGCATTTTTTTTAAATATTTTAACAGTAGATCAAAATGTTACCACAAAATTTACCAAAGCGATTTAAAACCACAACATTTCCCTATATATGCAATTATTCCCAAAATATGTGTTTGGTGGAAACTAGCTAGCATCAGGACAGTTCACAAGCACTTCAGTAAGCAGTTAATTAGAGAGAGATATGCCTTGTCTTTTTTGAGTATCTGCTGCCAACAGGAAGAGAGATCCGCAGTAAGTGGCTTTTTTGAGTATTTGCTGCCAACAGGATCGTTTTAGTCTGCAGCTTCTGTCTGCAGCCTATCAACCATGGCAAAAGTACTAGCCATTTAATGCATAGTCCTTGCGTTTTCCTTAACCAAAAGACTTTGTGGGAACAGCATCTCAATGAGAAATGTTTTTTGCAAAAAGGCCTGCACTTATTGTTGGGACGAGATCATTAATCACCCAAGTTGAAAAGACCAAAGCACTACCCTCTCCTTCCATGAGCTGTAAACTAGCACAGCTAGTTAAATGTTACACCCTTTTTAGCTAGTTTCGATTTTTCTTTGGACCGTGCTGTCATGACACAGGAAAGGATGAATAATAGAATACAGGTTTTTAATTATGCTATCAAAATAAACATGATTTCAGTGAAAAGAAAAAATAGGCATATTACACAGCTTGCATATTGTCTATTTAAGAAGACTGTATTTAAGAGGGACAGACCAGGTGTGTATTATTTCACAGAAATAAATGTCTTTGGGATGCTTTAAGCACATGAAACTGAGGGTGTTTGCCTTATATGGATGATGCTGCCCCTCTACCCTATATGGTAAGGTCAGCCTCTTTTTGGATATTTAAGCAATGAGGAAAGGTCCTCCCCAACCCTTTTTGGGTGGACTCCTGACCTTGGATTGGAGGAAGCATTGATTATGGGCTATTGGTAGGATGGTCCTCGGGAGGCACAGGACTTTTTATTGGGCAGTTATAGTATGGCCCCATCTCTCCCCCGGTGGTATGTTTGGCTTTCTGACGCTGGCATTTTTGTGATTGTAGGTGGACTGAAGATTTTGTTTCTTTTTTAATTATTGGTTTTATTTTTTTTTACTTTTGTTTATTCTTAATTTGTCTTTTAGACAGAATACACTGGTACTGACCACTGTGCGCTCCACCTTGGACATTTGGGACATTTTTTGGACAGTATATACCTACATCACAGCTTTTACTGGGTTTTGTGCTTTAAGATGTCTCTAGCTATCTTGGTTAGTATAAATCTGTATTTAGCCTCCCCTGTCTCTGGGTATTGAATACGGGTTGGTCTAAGCTATTTTCTTGATTCATGGTAGGGTTATTCTCATGCATTACAGAACCCACAAGTGGAACGCTAACCATTTATTCAGACCCTTGGCCACGTCTTCATTAGCCACCTGGTATGTTTTGGGGTGATTGGTTTACTAAATACTATTTTTTTTTTTTTTTTAAATAGATTTTTATTTGTTTTTTCATCCATGCTTTACACATACATATTACCGTCAATAACAAGTGCGAGCTAGTTGTTAACAAGATACAGAAAAACAATTTTACAGTGTCTGGAAACTCTGCCCATTAAGGGTTAATATCACTTACACTGTAAAGTAATTATTGTCTTTGTTGTATGCCCCCCCCCCCCCAGATCCCACCTCCCCTTCCCTACCCCCCACCCTCCTCTTCTCAACCCTTGTGAGCATACTAGCTTGGTAGAGGTTAGTTAGGTTTTATTTGGCTGCCTTGTTATCTGATATTTAGAATTTGTCTTAGCTAAGTGCTGGCCTGTCGGGACCAATTCACGCACCCACATGTCCAAATTCCACTTACTCTATGTCGCCCTCTGTTCTCTGCCATAGTCTCCATAGTTTTGTAAATTTATCATTCTTCCCTTGAGTGGTATAGTGGACCTTTTCATTTGAAATTGTTTGTTTCATAACTGATAGCCAGTTCTCTATAGTTGGAGGCGCCTGGGCTTGCCATTTTTGAGCAATTATTTTGCGGGCTTGAAATAGGCATCTCAAGATAGGTTCTATGGTTCCTTGCGGTACCTTATTTTCGTCCATACATCCCAAGAGGCAAATCCTGGCAGTTGGTTCAAGGGCAGACCTAAATTTCTCATTTATCCGCGTTATGATGCCCACCCAGTAGCTGTACAGTTTAGGGCACTTCCAGACCATGTGGAGAAGATCTCCTTTATTGTTGCATCTTGGACATGCATCATTGGGTCTCCAACCCATTTTGTACAGTTTATGGGGGGTATAATAGGTCCTATATAGTAAAAATAGATGGGACAGTCTTTGGGCCGGGGCGATGGACGCCCAGGCTCCTTGCCGGAGAATCCTATCCCACTGTTCTGGGGAAATTATGCCCAAGTCACGCTCCCAGGCCACTTTACTCTTCCGCGGCCCTTCTCTGCTTAGTGCCCTCGCTCCCAAGCTTCCATAGGTTGCAGAGATTAAGCCCTTGACTTGTGTTGCCTCAACTACAAAGGACAGAGCAAGCAACTGTGTCCACTCTACTGTTTTAGCGGCAAATTGTACTTGTATGGCGTGGCGAACCTGGAGAAATGTATAGAAAGATTTGTTTGAGATCTTAAATTCGCCTACTAGGTCTTGGAATGACTTCAAGATGTTGCCCTTAAATATATGCTTTAGTCGGCATATGCCGTTGTTTACCCAATCCCTCGAGATTTCTATGCTTAACGTCTCCTGGAGATTGTTGTTGTTCCAGAGGGGGGAGAATTCAGACGGACCCTCGAGCCCCATGATTTTTTTTATTGTGTGCCATGTTTTGCTAATTAATTTTGTGGTTACATGGTTATAACAAAAGTAATCTGCTTCTAGAGCTTCAACTAATAAGTTATGTGGGTTGTTTGTCAGTAGCAGTCGATTATTAATGAGATTTCTTTCTGCGGTTCCGCATCCGGCCAAATGTTGCAGTTGTGCTGCCAGAAAATATAGTTTTGGATGTGGAACCGCCATTCCCCCCTCCTTGACCGGCAGTTGTAGTGTTTGTAAACTTATCCTGGGTTGCCCACCCTTCCAAATTAAATCTCTAAATAAGGCATGTATCTTTTTAAACCACTTGTGTCCAATCCATATTGGCGAGTTATGTAACAGATATAATAGTTGTGGCTGCCAAATCATTTTAATTAAGTTACAACGTCCTGCTACGGACAGGGGCAATCTTTTCCATATTTCGCATTTAGTTTTCCACTTTATTAGTAATGGGTCTAGATTTAAAGTGAGAAAATGAGAAACCTCTTTTGAGATCCATATCCCCAAATACTTAATTTTAGGACTAATGGCTATTTGGGAGAGGCTTGACAGCTTATGTGGGGCTATCGGGTCCAGTGGTAGGAGGGCTGACTTCGACCAATTAATCTTAAGGCCTGAAAACTGTTCGAATTCCTCCATTAGTTGTATTACTTTGTCTAGCGACCCTTCGACATCCCCAAGAAAAAAAAAGGACATCATCTGCAAAGAGCGCGATTTTTTCTTCGCCCTGGTGTCTTCTGAACCCCGTTATGTCCGCCCTTGCTCTGGCCATAAGTGCTAATGGTTCCATTGCGAGGGCGAACAGAAGGGGGGACAGCGGACACCCCTGTCTCGTCCCTCGTTCCAATTGAAAAATCTCGGATAGCTCACCGTTGATTCTGACCTTAGCTCTTGGACCACAATATAACAGTTTGACCCATTTTACATAAAGCGGGCCGAATCCAAAGCTGTCTAGTACCTGCCAGAGATATGCCCACTCAAGGCTATCAAAAGCCTTGGCAGCGTCGAGCGACAATATGGCTCTGGTCCCTGCGGTTTCTATCGGGGTAAGTATGTTCAAAAAGGTTCTCCTGATATTAATACTAGTTGCCCTGCCTGGTATGAAACCAGACTGGTCTGGATGAATAAGTTTACTAATACATCTATTAAGCCTGACAGCAAGAATTTTAGCTAGGATTTTTATATCTGAGGTCAGTAAGGAGATTGGGCGATAAGATGAAGGATCCGTTGGATCCTTCCCCTCCTTGTGAATGACAGTAATGGTTGCTTCATTCATTGAAGGGGGAAGAGTTCCCTCTCTCATCGCCCCCTCATAAGTCCTCAATAGCTCTGGAAGCAATGTCTCGCCAAATTTTTTATATATCTCTATAGGGAGCCCGTCCGGGCCAGGGGATTTTTGGTTTGGCATTTCACCAGTTGCCTGTTGAAGTTCTTTTAGGGTAATTGGTGCATCTAGCTCTTTCTTGTCATTATCTGATAATGTCGGGATTTTTATCTTTTGAAAAAAGATTTCCATCCCACCGTTCGTCGGTTTCCTTTTGGACTTATATAAATCTTTATAGTATAA
Organism: Rana kukunoris; assembly: GCA_029574335.1. Taxonomy (NCBI): domain Eukaryota; kingdom Metazoa; phylum Chordata; class Amphibia; order Anura; family Ranidae; genus Rana; species Rana kukunoris. The sequence goes on along the minus strand of CM056052.1, from coordinate 342,333,564 downwards.
AAAAAATGTTTTTAAGATTTCCTGTCCGTCAGTTGTTATTGCGCCCGACGGTGTTCTAATTACTGAGACATTTGATGAAGGAGAGTTGGTTCTATTAAGAAGAGCTAGCATTCGTCCTACCTTCTCCCCCTCCCCGAAGTGTAATTGTCTTTGAAGTGTTCTCTTGTTCTCCGCTATTCTTAAGATATGTATTCTATATTCTTCTTGTTTTGCTAGCCATTCTGCCCGTTTGGTTGGCGTTGGTTCTTTGATAAAGCTCACTTCTGCTTGAGCAATCTCGTTAATCAGCCTGATCTCTTCCATCCTCCCTGTCTTTTTAACCCTAGAGACCTGTTGGATTAGCAGGCCCCTAGTGTAAGCTTTTAAGGAGTCCCAGACCACTCCTGAGGGTGCCGTCCCTTGGTTAATGAGCATGAACTCTACTAGCTGAGACATCATGGACCACGGCTCTCCAATCAGCTCCAGCCAGCCTGGATTGATCTTCCATTCTTTGACAGGGGACTTAACCCCTATCCTTAATACTAGGACCAGTGGGGAGTGATCTGAGACCCCTCTTGGGCCATAACGTATCGCCTTGACCTGGGGCACGGCTCCATTGCTACACAGGGCCATATCTATTCTAGATAGCGTACCATGGGAGCTGGAGTAGCATGAGAACTGACGATCCTGAGGGTAAGAGGCTCTCCAGATGTCACTTAACCCAGCTTCCTGAATAAAGCCGACTAATCGACCTCCCTTGGGGCCAGTCCCTGGTGGAAATCTGTCAAGACTGTTATCCAGGACTTTGTTATAATCGCCAACCGCTATGATAGGAACATCTGGGACATCAAGGGTGAATTTGATAAGATTGTATAAGACATCTAATTTAAAGGGGGGGGGGATGTATAGATTAGCTATGACATATGGCCTATTCTCAATAGAACAGAGCAGGAATATAAATCTGCCTTGGTCATCCACCCACGTCTTAGAGCAGGAAAAGATCACTCCCCTCCCGATCAATGTACTCACTCCTCTTGAGTAGGAGGAGTATACTGAGTGATATTGGGCTTGGAATTTGCGGCTATTCAGCTGCTGAACTGAATCCTTAGTCAGGTGTGTCTCCTGGAGGCAAATTAGCCCAGGCATTCCATCCTCCAAGAGCGACATGACTGCCACTCTTTTGGCTGGATCGCCAAGGCCTCGTACATTCCAGGAGGTGATAGCTAGTAACTTATCCTGCATCTTTTGTAATTGCGATGATCTGGTTTACAGTAATTTTCAAGCCATACAGATGTAATTCCCTTGCCCGTCCGCCATGGAGAACACGACAGCCGGGCGATCGACCTGCTCGCTTGGTCCCTAACACCCCTGCCTGTCTTTTTGCAGCCTGTGGTACCCCGAATGTATGCTCACTGCTCCCTCCCTTAAAAACCTCCCTCCCTCCCTTAACCCACCCTCCCTTCCCCCTACCACCATGCCCTCTAGGGCTTCCCCTTGGGGCTAGTCCAATGACCGCTTTACTCGCTCTCACATTCATCCCCCTGACCCATGCAGCGAGTGTCCCTCCCGCGCTTGCTCTCCTCCCCCTCCCGGGTCTCGAAAGTTCAATGCCTTTACGCAGTGATTCTTTCCTCCTTTCCCCTCCTCCTTCCCCCTCTCTTCTGACTAGAGAAGAATAACAGTGCAATACAGTAGAGGCACCGGTGGGGGGTGAGGAAAGAAAGGAAAGGGAAAAAAAAAAAAAAAAAAGAGAAGGAGAAAATATATGCAGTTTAGCTGCCCCTTATATTTGTAGATAAACATTATAGCATTGGCATTTAGACGTTAAATAGGGGCACGTCCCCTGGGGTACCCCTTCATGAGTATACCTGCTATTAAAAGTAACCTAAGTAGCACTAAGTAGCACTCGATATAAATAAATACAAAAGTGCAAAAGGAACATACCATAGTATAGTCATAGGTCACGTTAGATTACAGTACTGATTAACCAAATTTACTGTCAATTCTAGAGTTCCTTTCCCCTTTCTCCCTTTCTCCCTTGCACAGAAATGGTGTTGACAGGTGCTTGAGATAAGGCCTTTATTATAGCACCAAGAGTTATGTGCGGATATTCCTATATGGTAGGGGAGAGAGGAAGGGAGGAGAGAAAAAAAAAAAAAAAAAAAAAAATTATTATAGGGTGGTTTACGTGCCGTTTGTGACTATGTATTTAAAAACGTTATAGCCTTTTTAGTATTAAACCCTAATTAAAAGTGCATAGGCAGCGCTGTGTTGCCTCTATGTAAATATATACGTGTTATTTAAAGTGCAATAATAAGCGTTCTCTCAAACGTATGTAACAAGACGATATTACAGGTTAGACTCGTTGCTGTGGCTCCGCTATATAAGTGTTCGTGTATAAAAGTACGGTAGTGAGCTCTTAGCCAAACAAATCTTCCAAAACTGTGTTATGTGGTAATCCTATGATTCAAATGCTACTTATCTATGCTTAACACCCATTATATAAGTAAAAGGAAATTTGAGTTTCTATGGTGACGGTGAAGTGAAAAAAATAGTGACGGTGAAGTGAGAAAAAAAAAAAAGAACACACAGGATAATAAAAAATGCAATTTGCATGCAACTTGTCTAGCTATATATTGTAAATACTATAACCCTGTTGTTCAACGTTAGAAGGGAGCCCGTCCCCCTTCCTGGGATACCCCTTCAAAAATCTGTGTGTTGTTAAAGATAGCATAGATAGCCTTCTCAAACACATAAATGAGGGACAGGCTAACATAGTGTAATCCTAGATAGCAAAAATAAATAAATATATATTTTTAAAAAAAAATTACAGCCCGGCCTTATTTAGCCTTATTTTAAACCCGGTCCCTTTCCCCCCTTCACCCTTCCTCCCTAGGGAAAAAAAAAAAATTATGATAACAAATAATTCAGGAGCGGAAAAGGGTAGGAGAGGGAAATTATGTGTGCTAGCCCAAGTTATCCAATTAGGGCTAGGCCCTTGGTAACGCCGTGCCTACAACGTGTTTATGAACTATACCTATCATGGCATCCATGTAGTGGAAATACCCTATTTATGCTCACTTTCTTGGCTCTTGAGAGAGCACCCATCGTATGAGGGCCTGCCAGCTAATTCCCGTTTCTTTAATGCCTACCCCCCCCCCCCCAGCACCAGCAGCAAAAAAAAAAAGGAAGAAAACAACTTATTGTATTTATCAGTCCTCCGGGAGGGCCTAGGCCCTTCACCCGTCCCTATGAGTCTCTAAGGCAGCTTTGTTCTGCTCAAGCCAGTTGACCACTTCGCTGGGGTTGTCAAAGAAGAAAGTCCTGTCCAAGAATGCCACTCTAAGGCGAGCTGGATACAAAAGAGCATAGGAAATTTTGTATTTTTGTAGGGACTTCTTGACCGGCATAAACTCAGCTCTACGTCTCTGTAGGTCAGGTGAAAAGTCTGGATATATTGATATTCTCGTTCCTTTGTATATAATCGTTCCCAGTTCTCTAGCTTTTTGTAGCAAGGTTACTTTGTCAATATAATTGAGGCATCTAAGAAGGATCGGTCTTGAGTATTTGGCCTGTTGGACAGCTTTAAAGGGGACCCGATGGGCTCTTTCTATGGCGAAGAATGCTGATAGGCCATCAGGACCTAATGTCTCCCTGCACCAGTGTTCCATAAAGGATATAGGGTCTGTACCTTCACATCCTTCAGGTAGGCCTACTACTCTCACGTTGTTCCTGCGCAGTCTGTTTTCCAACGCATCTAGTTTAACCACCTGAAGGGCTGTTAACTCTTGTAGCCCCGTTAATTCCCCTTGTAGTGGAAAGAGGGCATCTTCCACTGCACTTAACCTGTCTTCTAGTGCGTTGGTTCTGGACACAGTTCTATGCAGTTCCTGCCTCATCGATAACAGTTCTTCTCTTAGACCTATTAGCTGGGTATCAAAACTAGCCATATAGTCTCTACAAACATTGATTGCGCTAAGTACTTCCCTAAGGGTGGGCTCCCCTTCAGGGGTAGAGCCCACCGCTAGGGGCTCAGAGCCGCTGGTCATTCCAAGCGTATTTACAGTTCCAGCAAGATCTGGGCTCCGCCCTTTGGTACTCACGGTTTTGGGAGTCGCCGCGTTTGCCGCGCTAGGTGCCTTTGCAGTCCCTTGGCCGTAGCTCCTTCTTTCTTGGGATGGGCCCGTTAGTGCTTTGTTCTGTGTTGATATACCGATAGATGACCTTTAGCTGGTGATATAGCAGGGGTGTGAGCGAAACGCTCTAGTTTAGCAGCGGTGGCCTGGTTGCTCTTGGTAGACCTAGTGTTCGACATCCCTTGGATCACGGTATCGGGTATCCCAGCCCAGACCGGCAAGAGCCGTGGCGTACTCAATGTAATGTCTCTCCTCCGTAGCAGGTATCCGACAATAATCCAGAGAACAATAAGAACAATAAGTAGCAATATCTGGCTAATATAGGGGAGAAGGGAGCCGTATTGCCGTATTGCCTACAGAGGATCTTCCTTGCAAACCATACTATTTATTACCTCTGTCTTAGTGCTAATTATTCTTTATAGGTCCACAGACCCAGTGTTCATTTACTTATTTTATATCCATGATGGCAAGTTGGCAATCCCACTGACAGTTCCCTACTTACCTCGCAGTCCGGGCATATGTAACTTATTCCTACGCATTCATGTCGTGAGTGGACATTTTATGTGGGTATCTGTTTTATTGTGTGTTTGTGTGTGTTTTTTCCCTCTCCCTCCACCCCTTCTCCTTCCCTGCCTCCTCTCATTTTCTTTTCTTTTTCCTTTTAAGTTTTTTTATGATGTGCTACATAAACTGACTAACTAGTAATGTAAACCTTTGGAATGTGTTTACTGAGTATTTTTTTTTTCACATTTTAGACTAAAAGATGTTTCATGTTGGATATCTGTCACTTATGAAATTTAAAATCCTGAGGAAGTGATTTTGACTATGAAATGTGTCAAATTGATACATATGACAGTAATCCTTTTCTATGAATATATTAATTGATAGTGTGTATCCTTGTTTTTAAATTTTGTAATAAAATTTACATGTAAACTTATTTATACAAATTTGATTGTTTTGTGTATAATTGATAAACCAGTGGGCTGTTTTTGAATGTCTTTTCCATTTCTATTTGTTGCTGTTACTTACCAAACCTTTGGTATAGAGCTGTTAAGCCATAGCAGTTATGACCTCCATAGTTGTTTGGACCACCCCACATTCTCCAGTGCTTCTAATGTTGGAGAACTTATGCAGAGTTTATATAGGGGGTCTTTTATAGTTCTTGCACACCAGATTCACATAAATTTCACCAAAGGTTTACACATTTTTGTAAATATATTTTATTGGAAAAATGTGAAAATAAAGTAAAGCTCTGTGGATTTTGTGTTAAACAATTATAAATCGAGCCCTACCTGTTCTAAAATGATTACTGGTCAATGGGTATTTATCTGTATTTTCTACTTCTTTTTTCCCTTTAACTTCTGAAGAAATTCTGTTTTTTCAAGACAAGACCACCAAAATAAAACTCTATTTGTCGCCCCCCAAAACAAGTTAACAAGTTAACAAGTGAACAAGTTAATTCCTAGGAAGTGTGACTATATTGTAATACAGATGAACCTAGAAAGATTTCATTGCCAGCAACAGTCCTGACTGCAAGCTGCTATTATCTGTATTTAATATATAACTGGCCAGTTTGTTTCTCTCATTTACTGCTATACATTCAAGTCTCCTACAATCTTATCTGTCATAGTGACATAACTGAAGACATATTTATACAAGTCATGCATTAGTGGATGTACACATAGGTATTCTAATGCTTTGAAGTCACTGTAAACAAAAAAACGTATGCTGGCCATACAGGGTAGAATTATTTTTATTCCATTTAGAAAGTCAGATTGATTGCTAGTTGTGGAAATCATTCCAGTTGATATGATATCTGAATCAACATTGCACATTGCCCTGCACTTTTTCAATTGTCCCAAAAAATTGTGTCCAAACTTCTGTGAAGTTTAAGGCCGCGTACACACGATCAAACTTGTCTGCGGAAACTGGTCCGCAGACCAGTTTCAGCAGACATATCCGACCGCGTGTACGGGCTAGCAGACAGGTTTTTCCAGCAGACAAGTTTTAAAGCATGCTTTAAAACTTGTCTGCTGGAAACCCATCTGTCCGACATGTCCGCTTGTTAGTAGGCCTAACGCATGCGTGGAAGTATTTTACTTCCTGGATTGGTGACGTGGCGGCGTCAATGTTACCGCCACGTCACGCGTCCTCAGTCAGAGGGGATTTTCGTCCGATGGTGTGTACACGTCATCGGACCAAAATCCGATGAGACATGTCCGCTGGAAACGGTCCGTCGGACATCTTTGAGCGGACATGTCTTATCATCTCTATGCGGCCTAAGAGTTCTGGTGCGAACCGGAGGGGGCGGGTGTTAGTTGTTTGCGTGAGCTGAACCATCCTGGATTTTGGTTTGAGCAGCGATTGGTGAACTTCAAAGAAACAATTATTAGCCAAATCTGTCATTTAAAAATGCCAGTTTTCTGGGCAAATATGCAAGGAATACCAAAAAATATCAACGGGAGTTGGACACCGCCTTGGGGTACATGTACCAATGCAAAAAAAAAACATTAGAGAGGTCAAACTCCTTTAAATAATTTGCCTAGGGGTGCCCTAATCCTGCTTGTGAAATGGCACACCCCTGTGAGGTCCAGAAAATGCTGCAGCAACACTGACATTTGCAAAGGAAAGAAGTGTTGAATTCCTAGCCTAATTTTGTTTAAATGAACACACATACACCCTTCAAAGGCCTGCTATATATTTTGTACTGTCATCAGCTACATAAAGAAAGTGGCTGGGATGCTGGTGACATCACTGACCAAATATGGTCATGTTCATACTGGGTCAATGTCATTGCCCAAATAAGGCCAGTGGCCATATTTGTGCAGTACTTTTCCTACTATCCCCATGCCTAAAAAAAAAAGTCCCTAAATCTATCCCGGCTGTCTCTTTTTTGTTTATAGCGCAAAGGTGATCAAATACCACCAAAAGAAAGCCTTATGTGGGAAAAAAAGGATGTAAATCTTGTTTGGGTACAACGTTGCACGACCATGCAGTTGTCAGTTAAATCGACGCAGTGCAGTATCACAAAAATTGGTCATTAAGGAGGTAAATCCTTCCAGGGGCTGAAGTGATTAACCTCCCTGGCGGTCTTCCCGTGTGTGGCACGGGGTGAGATTTTAAAGCTACGATCGGTAACCCCGTGCCACACACGGACTTGCCTCGCTGGATGCAGAAAAAAGTTTACTTACCTTTTCTCTGCGATCCAGCGATGAATCCCCGCAGTACACGGCGGGCGGATGTCCGCCTGATGCTGTGTGTTCCGCCGATTCCCTTCCCTGCGAGCGTCGCGACGTAGGGGGGGGAACGGCGCCAAATTTAAAAAAGTAAACAAACACTATACATACAGTACACTGTAATCTTATAGATTACAGTACTGTATGTAAAAAATACACACCCCCCATGTCCCTAGTGGTCTGCCCTGTACACTACATGTCATTTTATATAATAAAAACTGTTCTTTCTCCCTGCAAACTGTAGATTGCCCATAGCAACCAAAAGTGTCCCTTTATGGCAAAAATTGTTTTAGAGAAGCTAAAAAACAGCGATAATAAATCAGAATCACTTGCAGAATTTAGCGATAGCGATTTATGGGGAAATTCGTCATAAAAAAAAAAAAAATAATGACAGCAAAAATTCTGCAACTGAGCAAATTTCAGTGATTTTGATTTGATTACATTATTGAATAATTTTTACTATAATTATATTATTATTTGTTATAATGTTTTATAATTATTTATTATATTATAATTTTTAATAAGAAAAAAAAAAAAAAATCATACCCAGGATGCCTATTAGACTCTTGTTTGGATAGATTTCAGTGAGTTATTCCTAAGAATTACAAGCCTACAGTATAAAACGCCAAATTCCCTTGCAAATAATGGTACCGCTTTTAGCACCTAAAATCTGAAAGAATCATACCGCCAGGGAGGTTAATGATCTCACTTTAGGCCCATCCTACTGTAAGCCGAAATCTGGCCATGCATACTAATTGCAGTGGTGTACTATGCACATTGAAGGAATTCATTTTTCTGTTTTATCCCATGATGCCCCATTTTATAATCCTAACATGCTCACATTTTGTCACTGTTTGGAATTTTGCATTGTGAAGCCAGCAGATTACTTGTTGTGAGTGTTGTTAATATTTACATTGTTTATATTGCTTAAATATTGATTGTCTTAGCTTGTAATAAGGGTTTCTGTGATATTTCAGAATTTCTATAAAAAAAAATCTCCATAAGCAAATTTGTTTTGTCAGTAAAAAAAAAAAAAAAGTGATAAAGGTTAACCAACCCATAGTGGCACTGCACTTGCTCTGGTGAGAGTATGTAAAAAAATATCATTGACAGTGACACTGTACTGCTTGGGAAGGTATGGGGCGATCAGGATTTTTTTTTATGATGGCTGTATAAGCAAACATTTTTACATTTCTATACTTACCTATTTTCAGAGAGCTCAGGTCCAGTCATGTGATCTCCCCATGTTGCCGGCTTCAGGAGAAAGTAAAGAGTGCCGACAAACGTTGCAATGCCTGGGCAGTGATGTCACCCATAGGCATACTATGGGATATCCTTCGTCAGCTGTCTGTTCTCTCCCCTGGAGGCGGTTTCTGGGAGCCAATCACATATAAGCATAAATATAAGCATCTTCCTTCTACAGGGTACATAGAATAGGAGTTAGGAGGAGGGTGCAAGTAATTTTAGGCTTAGTTAGAGCTAGCCTGGGCTTCCACTTTACCGTAAAGGCAACAGTTTTTGTATTTTTTTTCCAAGAGCAATTTTGGTATGAATCAGTCCATCAATATCAGTGAATGTACATTCTGTGTAGGACATTGATTTCTGTTTAAACAGTCTTTTTATCCAGAAAGTCCTAACAGTCCTTTTAGACAGGTCATGAGCAAGTATACAACTTTACATGGTTTGGGCACACAGAAAAAATATTCTGGAATTTTATAATTATCATTTCATATATGTTATTGTTGTCTGGATAAACCATATTATATCCAGGTAGTACTGAGTTCATGCTGTTCAAGACCCTGCAGTATTGACATTTTCTGTTATAGCCATAGCTACATACAGCATTGTGAGTTTAAACTCTATACCAGGTCTAGAATATTTGTGTAACTATTGTTGAATAAATTGTTTAATATTTCAAAACCTTGTATGAGCTTGGTTCAAAGTGCAATAAATGCTCTATTGCAGGCTTAAACATCAATGTTTCAAGCTTTTTTATTCCTTTATGACTCATCCCCTGGGTGTTATGATACATTGATTTATGGTTTGAATTGCATTAAACTTATCCCTGCTGCCAGTGTAACAATTACATTAGCTCTGATATTTAAACAGATAAAAATAAAGGGCACATGTCTCCCAAGGCCTCAAACGGGTCACCGATAGGCTCCCCTATGCCCCAAAGACTGCAAAAATCCAAAGGAAAAGACTGGCTGCACTTTAAAAAAATTAAAACGCTGGTAACCTTTTCATCCTGACAACATTAACAGAGAATTCCTGCCTAGGACCTCCTTCTCTCACATGTTTCACCCACAAGGCTGGGCTTCATCAAAGAGGTGAGAAGGAGCAGGTAAAGCCTAGTATACAGATTGCTGACGTTAGTACAGCAATCTTCTCTGCTGTTCTATTGTGTTCTGCCAGGGGGATGCACACCGCCCAGGGCTCTACGTTCAGTGCTCTCAGCCATTGGCTGAGAGCACTGATTGGGAGCCGATCAGCAGGCCTTTTTCAGGCATGCCCCTTCACAGATGTCGGCCGGCTTCTGTTGGACTGACTGCTGTACACACAGGCTGAATGTTGGCCAATTTCTATTGAACCGGCTGATGCCACCCAACATTCGGCCCGTGTGTACTAGGCTATAGGGTATACTTAGAATTTTATGACATTTAAAGCAACAGACACATGTGTATTCTATCAAATGGCATCATTTATCATAAGCATATCTCTCTAACTTGGGATGCTATGCCTTATCTTCGCTTAGTGAAAATAAAGAAGTGGTAAATCCAAATTACCTGCTAAAATAATTCCTTTAAAAAATGTTTTAATTTAAATGGTATTTTGGTTTATTTGCCAGAAAGAATTATCAAATAACAGAATAATAGAACTCTTGTGCATGAGATACAGTTTATACTCTGTACTGGAGGGCTCACTGTATTAGATGGAAAGCTGCAAATGATGCATCCAGTGGGCAGAACTGGTGTAGTTTAAAATGGGCAGAAGGCTTGGTAGGTAAGTGGAGTTCCTTGCTGGCCTGTATGATACTTGACTGTTATGCCCTGTACACACGATCGGTTAATCTGATGAAAACGGTCTGATGGATTTTTTCATCAGCTATCCGATGAAGCTGACTTTCCTCAGTCTTGCCTACACACCATCAGCTAAAAAAACGATCGTGTCAGAACGCGGTGAGGTAAAACACAACGACATGATGAGAAAAAATGAAGTTCAATGCTTCTGAGCATGCGTTGACTTGATTCTGAGCATGCGTTGATTTTTAACCGATGGACTTGCCCACAGACAATCTTTTTGTTTATCAGTTTTTTACCATCAGATAATTTTAAAACAGGTTCTAAATTTTTTCACTGATGGGGAAAAAAAGATGGGGCCCACACACGATCTGTTCGTCTGATGAAAACGGACCGTTTTCATCAGACGATCCGATCGTGTGTACGCGGCATTACTTGCACATATGACTTGAGACAATTCCACCCCCACATACTTTGTTATGTTCTATACCTCTCTCTCCTTATGGAAATACACCATGCAGTGTGATGACTTCTCCCTATTATTTATGCAGGGGATCCCCTAGCTGACATCTGGCTGCCTTTTCTGGGCTGAACCTACCGTTGTATACATTTGTATTGGCAGTTTCTTTGTTTCAAAGGTATACTTTTGTATACAATTTTGTGTACCATTTTGGATGTATATCTCATTATTTTTTTTAACATTGTATTGTATGAGTGTTACTTATTCCAGGATTTTCTGTATTGTCATACACTTTAATATCGTTTAGCCATCTTATTCTTGAATGGTACACTGATATACTGTATATAGCACCCTGTTGATGAAATTGTGGTCCTGGTAAAGGGAAAATGAGCAATACATAGACTTTATGAATGGTTCTAATTTGAGTAACAGCTAGAAAAAAAGTTAAATGATGGATGCGCTATAAAATGGATCAACTAACACAGGATTTTTAAATATTTATTTAGCATTGTATACAGTGTGTTGCTTTTTATTCACTTAGAATAAGAATATTCCTCTAAATAAACACTATATTGTGTGATTAACATGAAGCTGTGTGATGTCAGGGATCTGTGTCTATGATGATCTCTTAATATTTCTTTTAACATATGCATGATATGCCTACAACATATTTCATGATATGCCTGTTCTACTTCCCTACTGTACTCTCGAATCTCGATCATAAAATCTATCTTTCATGTATTTTGCTTTTTTATGAAAGCCTTCTAATAAGGAGCTCTAGCCCATTGGAAATCGCTCTAACTCCATTTGGTGCATGACAACTACCAGAATTAAGCAATTGGTGACTCGTTTGCCATACAACATGATCACATTTCATAATGAACATGAAAATAAATAAATACATTTAAATTCAAATAACTAACGTGTCTTTCAAAAGTGACATTTAAATTATGGGTGTTAGTATTCAAATAATGAACTAAATCTGCTATGTGCATGTCAAGGTCAACAATGAATATGACATCATCTATCTATGTATCTGAAGAATGTAAGAGAAAATTTAGCCCAGACAGAAGTGTCACACCCCTAGAGATACCAACTTCCATGAAACAAAAAGTAATTGTGGGATAACAAAAAATATGTACTCCCTCTATCCATCTGGGCTGGATCAGCTTCAAGAGTGCAGAGGTTGTATACACCCTTTAGATTGCCCTAAAGATAACATATTGCCTGCACTAAGCTATCACATAGAAGCTGATTACCCTTGTTATAGCAATAAAGTTAAGTTAAAAAAAAAATGTTTTAAAAGGTTTAAAAAAAATATTTTAAAAAGACTGCCAAAAAGTTTAAAGCAATGTTTAAGAAAACGCATGTGTCAGGTGTTCACACATGACCATTGAGTATACCACACATACAGTATTGTTTAGGATAACATAATGGGTTTTAAGTGCCAGTGAAAATAAATGGCACTTGAACATGCATTTTGCGATTATACTGCGATTTGAGACTGCAGGCAGAATTGCACCAAATTTGAATGGAGCCTAAGGGTCTGGCTGACACTCTACACATTCAGACCAGTTGGACTGCAGCTTTTAGTATGGATCACCGCTCTAAAAGAAGGTAAATCATCATAGAATGTTGAAAAATATGTTCCCATTTAGCTGTGTCTAAAATCTGGACCAAGTACAAATCAAATGGAAAGGTTGCTAAAGGGAAGCATAATGGTAGACCAAGGAAGACATCAAAGCATCGCCGTCAAGATAGAAAACTTAAAGCAATATGTCTTGAAAACAGAAATTGCACAAGAAAACAAAAGGGGAACAAATGGTCAGAAACTGGAGTCAATGGCCCGGATTCACAGCCATCGGCGCATCTTTATCTTCTTTACGCTACGCAGGCACAACATTGAGAGGCAAGTATGAAATTCACAAAGAAAATACACCCAATGTTGCGCCGGTGTAGCGTATATTTGTTGGTATATTCGTTGGCGTAAGCCAACGTAAGTCAAAGTAGGTGGAAGTGGGTTGGAAGTGGGCGTGATGCATGGTAACCAATAATTGTTTGATTACCATACGGTCAGTCTAATTTTTATACTATTGTGCTTAAATATTTTAAATTTTGATACTATAAAATAAATAATTATATGGTGTATCATTATTACATTTCAGATCATTTTTGTGCTGCTCAAGGTAACCCCTTTAGGTCCCAGGTGGGCCGACTATCCCGTCTCTTCTCCCCCTTCCTTTCTTGTTTAACATTAGATTGTTGGTTACAGCAGCACTACCTAATCAGGTATTAGATCTATACAGGCAGTGGCCACTCCACACCTGTTCATTAGTGGAATAACTTGCGCATTCCCCTTTCCCCCAGTTCCCTGTTTTCTAAATATCGTTTCATTTGATCTTTATGGTCATTTCCAGCAAGTCCACATACAAACATCAAGCACATTAGTATATTTATTTCCAGTTTTATTTTCCACTTTTTCCCATATTAGGGATGGCTTTTGTCTTAAGTGAGGAAATAGACCAAGAAATCAAAACTGCATTTAACAGTGACACTCCTCAAACAGTTGATCTAGATGAGGAAATTAAAACTAAATTTAGGGAACATAAAAAGCTCTTATTAAAACACCTAAATAGGAAATGGGATGTGACTTCCCTAGAAACTTATATATCCCAGCGGATAATTCCAAGAGGTTTGAGAGAAAGATTAATTCCGGCCGAGCATCTACACACAGAAACTTTTCTTCCTAAATGGAAGGAACTGTGTATTGAACATGGCCTCACGGTGATGAAATTAATTGTTGAGGAAGAAAAACTACAGTTATTATTAATACAAGAGGAAATCAAAATCAGCTCAGAGGGACTTGATGTCCAAAAAGATCAGGATGAATTCACAAAACAAAACGATCAACTAAAAAAGGAAATAGAAAAAGCGCAATTAAATTTAAAAATTACCAAGCAGGGTAAATACAGACGCGACGTGATAGACTTTGAAAAAAACGAAATATTCGACCTTACAATACCCCGTGGCCGAAGTAAGTCCAGGGGCCGTCTCCCGAGACCACAGTCGCGCCAGCGTCGCAACAAGTCTCATAGTGATACTGAGGAAAGTTCCACTAAATCAGTGATTTTTTTAGATCCAGAAGAGGGGACACAGGAAAATACCCAGAAATCACCGCCAAAATCAACTTTCCGAAAAACCCAACCCATAAAAACAACACGGGAACGTACAAACACCAGAAGTCAGAAAAACAAGTAAGTGATATCATACAACAACCAATTGCTAAACTTAGCGACTTAAAAGTCATTAATTTAACAAACCTTACCTTAACTTCTGACCACCTTAGTTTACTACAGAAAGGGATGTCCTTTTCCCCGGTATCAACTATGGATGAATTTACAGTGTTTAAAGACATTACCTTGTTTTTGCGTAAAGTCTTCTTTCAATCGCTATATACAAAGACCGACACAATTATAGATTCCTCGAAAGACATTAGCCCCGACGATCAAAAAATTTTGGACATACTAAATTCCCTATTGGACGAAAATACCCCACCGGACGTGGAACCACTGACTTCAATTAGACGGGCTAATCTCAGAATCAGGTCTTTAAAAATGCCTCCAATATCAAAAAACCGATGGCTACATATGTTCCTTGACATGGTACAGGCAGACCTTGAAAAAATCGATTGGTCCCATAAAATGACAGATAATTTGACTATAGACGAACGTCGAGCTTTAAAAGATCTCCAAACCAATAAAAGTATAGTCATTAAAAATAGTGACAAAGGCGGTAATGTTGTCCTTTTGAAACAAGAACAATATGAACGTGAGGCCAAACGCCTATTGAATGATCAAGGCACTTACAAAAAACTCGATCACAATCCATTCCCCACACTGGTCAATACCTTGAATCAAAAGTTGAGACTTGCCAGAGACGAAGGCCTTCTTACTGTGAGGGAATACAACTATTTGGAAATCCAGGACTATAACACCCCCACCTTTTACATCATCCCAAAAAAAACCCCGGAAGACCAATTGTCTCGGCCTGTTATGGCCCACTTGAGCGAATAGGAAAATATTTAGATCTCCTACTTAAAGAGATGGTAGTGGACCTCAAGTCATTTGTCCAGGACACACAGCATGTCCTGGCAAAATTAAATGATTTGGACATTAAGGGACAGACTGACAACATACTACTTGTGGGTATCGACGTAGAGTCTTTGTATACGTCGATACCACATGTAGTGGGTATTGAAGCAGTGGAAAGATTCCTTGAATCAACATATCCGGCATCGGGACCCCAAAATGAATTTTTAGTGGAGATATTACATCTCGCACTTCATAATAACTTTTTCCAATTCTTAAACGTCTACTACCATCAAATAAGGGGTACCTCGATGGGGCGGCCTGGGCACCTGCCTACGCTTGCCTCCACCTTGGCCTCTGGGAGGAGGAGGATGTATATACGTCCTCGATGTACCGCCGCAATGTACTCACTTGGTGGCGGTACATCGATGACGTCCTAATGCTCTGGCGGGGCTCGATTGATTCATTGCACCAGTTTATGCAGGAATTAAATACTAACCAACGAAATATTCATCTGACATACACTTTTGACACGGAAAAACTGTCATTTTTAGACTTGCAAATTTCCATGAGACAACAGCAGCTACACACATGTACATTTCGTAAAGACACCGCAGCCAATAATCTACTCTATGCGACAAGCCATCATCCTTATTGGCTGAAGAACGGCATCCCGGTTGGCCAGTTCCTCCGCATCAAGAGGAATTGTTCCAGCCCGGAGGACTATAAACGAGAAAGTCAGGAACTGTACACCCGTTTTCGGGAACGTGGCTACTCTCATGGTATAATTAAAAAAGCTAAAAAGAGGGCAGCGATTCGGGATCGAATCGATCTCCTCACTAAAAAAAGGACGGTTAAACTAGCCCAAGAATCAGTTGAACCAATTAGGATTATCACCGCATATGGGTCCCAATGGGACAATGTCCGAAAAGTACTCGAAAAACATTGGAGCATATTACGTAATGCCCCAGTCTTGACAGACATAGTCGATGATTCTCCTAAATTGGTAGCACGTCGAGCCAAGAGTATAGGTGATTTATTAATAAGATCCGAGTTTACTAAAGAACCAGAGACAACATGGTTATCAAACTATCCAAGAACACTTGGAATGTTCCCCTGTAACCGTTGTCAAGTATGCCCATACGTGGACAGGACATCCACTTTTACTGATGCTTACGGACAGGGCTCATATGAAATAAGAAACCTAATAAATTGCTCGACAACCCGTGTAATTTATGTCATTACCTGCCCCTGCCCAAAAATCTACGTGGGCAAAACCAAACGTGCCTTAAAGGTACGGGTGGGTGAACATCTAAGAGAAATCAATGACAAGGAAAAAGAACCTGAAAAACCCCTTGCAAAACACTTTGCATCACATCACAACAGGAGCTCAAAAGGTTTAACGGTTAAGGGCATTTATGCACTTAGGTTGCCCAATAGACGTGGCGATTTCGATCGCGTCCTCCTTCAGAAGGAAAAATGGTGGGTATACCACCTCAAGTCCCTAGTGCCGGTGGGACTCAACACAGAATTAAATTTACAGGCCTTTTTGGTTCCCTAAAATAAAAGTAAAACTCCTCAGCCTTTGATTTACCAATTTGATATACAATCCAAAAATATCGACATCACAGATACAAGGCTTGCCTTTATCTAACCTCATCTAGATCAACTGTTCAATAAGATCAATTCATTTTTTAGCCAAAATAGCTATACTAAATTTAATCATACTGGCGCCTGTCAAATCGCCAGTCTGACAATCGCCATATATGTGTTCACCCTGCATGCTAGTCTCCAGCTTGTTTGTTACTATGTATTTGTTCCCTAGCTTTGTTCTCCCCTCCCCCTTCCCTTCCCCATTTCCCAGTAATTTGTCTTTCTTCTCCTGGCATATGTGAACACAACAGATTCTTATAGTTGACTCGTCAGAAATGGCATGGGTTGTTTCTTTATATATTGGGGGATACTGTGTGTTCCATATTTACAAAATCCCTTTCTCCCCCTTGCTATAATCCATGCTATTAATCAGACGATATAACTACTAATAACAAACTACTGACCTTATATGTTTTTTATACTTCAAACCAAAAGAAAATCCTTGAATGACAACAGGTCCACCAGCAATGACTCTATATTCATCACTTACCCCCCCCCCCCTTTTTTCTAATTGGTGAGAACCGGCAGTTGTGACGCGTATAAACAAGCGCCCCCACTGTCGATCCATACGTCCGAGATGAAGCTACGCCAATGTGCCAGGCGAAACGCGTTGACGTCATCACCCTAACGTGATTCCGTGACACCAGCAGCTCGTGTGGAGGATGAAGGGATAGCGGTAACAGACGCCTAAATTCAAATACGACCATAGCGAGGAACATGCAGGATGGTCAAACAACCTACAATCATTGATGGATGATGTTATTCATACCAGCGCACTGAACCAGCCCTTGTCCTATATTGGACCTTAAAGCGGAATTTTATGTCATATTAGACAGCGCTACAACGGGGCAACAGAACAGTGCGCACCATCTGACCAGCAGTGAATAAAGACCCACATCCCATACGACGGCTACCAAGGTGGTAACGTATATCTACTTAAAGGGTGTCTTATTTTCTATCGATACTACATAGAGAGCCTTAAACGGAACTTAGCTCTCACTTATTAGTTAGCACCAAGGCTTGTTATGTGCTGATTACATGGTCCCATCACTATATGCAAATGACCATGGACTCTAGTCTAGATGTCTAACCAATTCAACATATTAAACAACGTGAATCTAGTACTAACCATCACCAATTAATTTCATTGAGATACGTATCTCATTACCGGGACAATCAGGATTGACTATTTACCATTTTTGTTTGTTGCTGCCCGGACTTTGTCAGTGCTCAATATATATCCAAGTCATCAATGCTAGCAAACACCCAAATATTACACACCTTGGTTAAGGAACAGTGGATCCACTATCACGACTAAGCATATTCCTCCCTTTAATTTTCCCTTCCCCTTTCCCCTCCCCTCCACCCCACTACGAGCTTGTATCCAGCCCCCACATTTTGCTAACACCAATTGATCAATCGCAGCTATTGGAAGTGGGAACTATAGATCCCGCTTGCCATTATTATATGGTTAGTCGCATTACCATAGTTTCAAGTGCTTCCATTGTGCAGGCTGAATACAAAAGTGTCCGGACCATGTTTTCTGTCTTTGTCTGTGTGCGTTCCTGTTTTGTCTAAATGTTACATGTGTTTTTCTCTTTTTTTGTTTGCATAGATGGTAACCAATAATTGTTTGATTACCATACGGTCAGTCTAATTTTTATACTATTGTGCTTAAATATTTTAAATTTTGATACTATAAAATAAATAATTATATGGTGTATCATTATTACATTTCAGATCATTTTTGTGCTGCTCAAGGTAACCCCTTTAGGTCCCAGGTGGGCCGACTATCCCGTCTCTTCTCCCCCTTCCTTTCTTGTTTAACTAATGAAGCGTGACCCCATGCAAATGATGGGCTGAGCATCATCCAAGTACTTAAAACGAACAGCGCATGCGTCGTAACTTGGACGTATCCCCATGCGCATGCGGACAACCACGGCGAAATAACTGCCTAAGATATGTCGAATCACTGCCTACGAACCTACGCCTGGCCCTATTCACGTAGTACTACGTAAACAGCGTAAAATACGACGGCTGTTCCCTGGTCCATACCTTTGCATGAGTTGCGCCTCCTATATGAGGAATAACTTTACGCCGGACGTAAGCTTTACGCAAACCATGTATCTTTTTCGCCGGGCGCATCTACGTTTGTGAATCGACGTATCTCCCTCATTTGCATATTTTCATTGGGGCGTCCAGCGTAACTATGCACCCAACATACGCCGGCGTAGGCGTATCTTAGTTAGGTGAGTACGGCGCATAGATACAACGGCGCATTTTGACACTTACGCGGCGTATATCGAGATATGTCGGCGTAAGTGCTACGTGAATCCGGGCCAATGTCTGCGTTCCAATGACATGTATGAAAACATGCAAATTTCCACTATCATTGCTTATGTGGGGTTGCATTAAAAGTCATGCATAAAACAACTGATATCTATATCTACAACCTACAAAAACGTATGGAATCCCCACTCTTGGAAAATGTTCATTCAATTGTTTATGTGTGTAGGAAAAAAAAAATCACAGACATGTCTCAAAACTATTTTCATTTAGACCCCTTTCACACTGGGGAAGGCATATACTAGCCATTGGGACTACCGGGAGTTTCCCGGTGGGCCGATGGCTCAATAGGCTGGTATTTATGCAGGTATTTATGCAGAGTTTGAGCGTGGCAGCAAACAGTGGTGGGGATTTGGGGAAGGTGGCCAGCGAGGAGGGCAGTTAGATGTGAGAGCCCAGAAAGGGGGAATAGCTACACCGACTCCCTGACCACCAAAAAGGCGTACAGGAGCGGGCGCGGCCACCCCGACCCCAGAACCTCTATTTTCCACCTCCTCTCTGCTCCAAGAACAGTGTGGCCCAGGCTGGAGGATAGGCTGACTGGGGGGCCCGGAGGAAGAGGACAGTCGAGAGACAGAGGCTGCCAAGGAGCCACAGCAAGGAGCAGAGCAGCCCCCCGGACAAGAGGGAGAGTCGGCTTTGCCACTGCTGGCCCTGAGGTACCTGGCATCCACACAAACAAATGCCCGCACACAGAGCCTATGGGGGTTGGGGGGAAGCAGAGGAGGGACTGCAGATAGGGATAGTGCTATGTGGTCTGTCTCAGCCCTCCCCTCTTTCTCTCAGCACCTCTCTTTGACCCCCCTTTTCTCTCAGTCCCCCTCTGTCTCTCAGCCCCCTCTGTCTCTCAGCCCCTCATTGCCTCTCAGACCCCCCTCTGTATCTCTTCCCCCTCTCTTTCTCAGCTCCCTCCTCTCTCTCTTTCCCCCCTTTCTTTCACTCACTCCCTCTCTCTCACACTAACCCCATCTCTCTTTCACCACCCCCTTTCCCTCAACCCCCTCTATCTCCCTACCATCTCTCTCTCTCACTCCTTCTCTCTCTCACCCTCTCATGATATACAACAATGGATTTGGGGGCCTTTTGGTAGGTGAGGGGGCTTGGGTAGCCATAGGGGTTGGCCAGCCGGCCAGGGGGTGGGTTTGTTTGGCCGCCTCATATGGGAGAGACCTGTCATCCGCAATGTCCATTACCTCACTTCATAGTGCGCAACCCGGCTCAGTCTCAGCACCGCTGCCTTGCTGAAAGGCAGCCAATGGCTGTGCAGCAATGTCTGTTTCTGAAATTCCAGCCAATGAGGCTGTAGCAATGTTCCTGCATGACGTTAGCCCTCCCAATTCACTTGTTCACTTGTTTTAGTGCAAAATTAAATTGGGCCAGTCTGGGGTCCAGGGCCAAATTTTTAGCTAAGCACCTGAAAATCGCCCCCATTCATTCCAGTGTGTCTTTTCACACTGCAGCAGTGCACTTGTAGGATGTTACGAAAAGTTGTGCAAGCAGAATCTTTGGGGTGGGTTGGGAGCGCTGTATTTAACACTCCAAAAACTCTGCCCATTGAAATTTTTTGGGGGTTAAAAGCACTCCGCTAGTGACCAAAAAGTGGTAAAAAAAAGCCCAGCTTAAACAGCGCTAAAATGCTAAAACATGCAGCGCTTTACTGCTAACGGCTGTCGCTTTGAGTATGAAAGAAGCCTTAACATTCCAATCTTATGGCTTTAAGAAACACTTAAAAGAAAAGCATGGGTTTTAATTTTTTTTTATTTTTTTTTATTCATACTTACCTCGGTGGGTGGTGCATCAGACTAATGCTGCATCTGTCCCCCGCCGTCTCTGCACTAAGAACCGAGCCACCGAACACCGCTGATGGCTCGGTTCTCACTCCACCCCGAGAGAAAAGCTGCTGATTGTCAGTCAGCGTCTCTCCCCTCTGCTTCTCCACGATCACTGGAGCGCAGAGCTGTGGAGGGGCAGGGAAAGGCTGTCTCAGACTGCTAGCCGCTGAAAACGAGTCACAGGAGTGCAAAAAGAATTGCACTCCTGTGACCCATAGGAGAAACCCAGCCTAAAAAGTTCAGGCTGAACTTCTCCTTTAAATAAAATTTAAATAAAGAATACCAGATCAGCTTTGCAGGTTGGAGCCTTGTCATGGACCATTTTCTTTAATTTCCACCATAGATTTTCAATCGGATTGAGGTGTGGACTATTTGCAGGCCATGTCATTGACAACATATGTCTTTCTTGAAGGAACGTTTTCACGGCTTTTGCCCTATGACAAGATGCATTATCATCCTGAAAAATGATGTCATCATCACCAAACATCCTTTCAAATGATGGAATAAGATAAGTGTCAAAAATTTAATTATAAACATGTGCATTTATTGAAGATTTAATGACTGCCATCTCCCCCGTACATGACATGCAACCCCATATCATCAATGGTTGTGGAAATGTAATTTGCCTGTTTTCTTCATGGCAGTTGTCTTCATACATTTCAATGGAACCGCACCAAACAAAAGTTCCAGCATCATCACCCTGCCCAAATATATTGGAGACTGCTACATTTTTATTAGTCAAACTGTCATATTTATTGGGACTGTAATCCTTTCTTGCTCTATGTGTTTCTTGACCACCAGTCACTTCTTCAGGAGACTGCAGATGACAATTATCTACAATAAATTAACATGTGTTATTGTCATATCATAATACACCACTTTTCAGTACACCACTAATAAATAAATCACCACTTACATGTGTATATCACTTGGGCTGCAACTTTAAATAAAAACCAACACATCTATAGTGGTGAGCAATCAAGAAGAACATGCAACAACCCACACTAGGTGTGAAGCCACCAAGAATACGTGAACCAAGACCTTGCATTTCACCATGCCATGTACTATCAATTATAACATACATCTGATCACAGGATGCCAAGCCATGACACCAGGAAGTTATGCACAGATTATAAGATGCTGTAACTGTCTCCTACCACTGTTTCGGTGTATGTGGCCTCTCAAAGCTGTAAGAAAAATGAACAGGATGTTACAGCAATATTGCTCCAGCATAGCTCCGGAACTAAAGGAGGAGATATATTGCAAGTGTCAATGTATGTGAATTGTGATTCATTGAGTTGTACTGTAATGTGATTTATTATTATATGCCATTAACACATAATTGCATATTGTGGACAATCATGCAATTTCCGAAGTGACTGATGGTTATAAAATGCATAGATAAAGAAAAGTTTACAGTCCCACCAAAAAAATGAGAGTTTGACTCATTAAAATTATTTGGCCTCTAATATATTTGATAAGCTGATAGTTGAGTCTGTATTGGTTGTATATTTATGTACAGTATGATATGCATTGGATTTTCTTTTTTGACAAACATCCTTCTAAACTTTATTTTATAAAAACACATAAGGTTTTAACACGATAAGAACATTTTGTTGAATTTAACTGGCTCCTGTCTAAATTGGCCTAGTATGTGTATGTATGAAAGTGAATTAGGGACCTTAGATTGTAAGCTTCTTGAGAGCAGAGACTGATGTGATTGTATTATTAATATGTAAAAAGGCTGCATAAATTGATGATGCTATATAAGTACCTGTCATAACTACTGGTAAATACATAAATGCACTTATTTAATTGACCTTAGAATACAGCCATAGCCCCATGTTATCTCTTTGTTTTTAAAATTAATCATATCTAATAATTGGACAAAACCTCATCTTTTATATATATACCAAACTGGAGAATATATTGTTTATTGTGTGCACTAAAAACTAATTTGAGTGTTAGGATAGATTTGTTAACCAGTAGCGCAATTATATTGTGATATAAAAATTACTACTGACACCAATTTATTTTACAGGTTCTCTGCTTTTAGATATATATTGAATATTTTGGAGCTTTTAAGTAATCACAAGGCTTAAAATATGTGATTTAACATATCTGCAACAAAAAACAAAAACAAAATTGCTGCAACAGCAAACAAATTAAAATACAATTTCTCTTGCAAATTCTGCTTCTTTCACTAAAACGCCAGTGCTCTGTGTTGACATAGATGAGTTAAAGGCCACATCACTTATTTATCCCTACACAGACTTGTGCCAGGTTTGTTACTAAGTGTTGATTACTGAGTGCAATAGGCATTAACTGTTGTAACAGGAATGAGAAAATGGACATACGATAAACGATGACTGACCGAATATCTATTTTATGTGACATCAGTGTGCATGTTATATTTGTAATGAAAATAATTAGGACCCTCTATGCAAACTATGTAAAAACTGTGCTTGCTGTAGGTGTCTAACTTTGGTGTACCACTTTGCACATAAACGTACAATTGTTGGTAACATTTTTGCATAAGATAAAGAATAGGTCCATTCTTACCTTATCCATTTTCTTATTTCAGGTTTGTAAATCTCTAATGTTTTTAACTTCTTTGCAGTTTTGAATAGATTCAAAACAAATCAGAGACACATATCGACTTTGGTTATTTTTGGCTAGTGTTAGGTAAATTAATAGCCCAAAAGCTTTTGTCACCTTGCCAGATTTTCCTGAGACCGCATTTAAGGAGTCACTGTTTCCTGGAAACCTTGAAGTTAGGAGAGATTTATGCCTTTTATATTGTCTTCCATTACTGTATTCAAAGGAGTTGTCTGTATGGAGGTTGATAGAGGGCAGTCAAACCTTTAGCTCTGCGCAAATTATATCAAGAGGTGTCTGTCCATAGGGTCGACTTGTTCTCAAGCCCTAAAAAACTAAACACAGCTGAGATCTAAATCCTCTGACAAATGGAAATTGCGTGCAGGGATCAGCAACAGCGTATGGCAAATGGAATTTTTTAAACACCATCCCACTATGCCATGTATACCTGATAAATGAACATTGCATGAAATAATGTTGAAAGGGGCATTACGTGACATGCTTTAAGCTGACACTGAAACATATTACCATTTTGAAATGATATTATAACAGACGTTACATAACAGCAAGGATAAAAATACACCATATTCCATCAAGTTCATCTTATTATATTGTCGGTCTAGAATAAGGCACAAAAAATAGTTATATATTTTTTTTTGACAACAGTAAGGGCTCATGTACACTGCAGCTTCTAAATTTAAGTTTAGGGTCTTTTGGCATTTTTTTTGCCAAGAGCTCCTAAACTCAACTCCATAAAAGTCTATGGGGCAGATTCACAAAACAATTACGCCTGTCTAACTGGGGTTAGACAGGAGTAATTTCAAATTTCGCGCGGCGTATCACTAGTTTGAATCCTCAAACCATGATACGCCGGCTTCGGGCTTCGATCCGAGAGGCTTACGTCTTCGTAAGCCTTCGGATCTACGCTGCCATCTATTTGCGGCCGCTGGGAGGAGTTCGCGTCGTTTTTGGTGCGTCGGGATATGCAAATGTGTTTTTACGGGGATTCACGAACATACGAGCGGGCGTCGCAATCGTTTTCGTCATTTTTTACTACGTAATGTTAGAGCAGCTGCTTTTTGCTGCTTAACTTTACGTAGCCCATGTTAAGTATGGCCGTCGTTCCCGCTTCGAATTTATTTAAATTTTTATTTTGTTTACGTAACTCGTCGGGACGTGGATCGGCCGTAAAGTACGCTACATAAAACAACGAATGACGTCACGACGTGATTTCGCGCAATGCACGGCGGGAAATTTGCGAACGGAGAGCATGCGCAGATCGATCGCCGCGGGAACGCGCCTAATTTAAATGTTTCACGCCCCCTACTCGCGCAGATGGATTGCGACGGGAGAAATACACTACGCCGCCGTCGTTTACCGTAGAAAATCTACCTGAATTCCACGTAGAGCAAGGTAAAAAAACGTAGTGTATTTCTAATACGCTACGCTAAGCAAAATGTCTGTGAATCTGCCCCTATGTGTTCATGCACACATAGGCTTTTACAAAAGTTTAAGAAATTCTGTAATTATGGGAGGTTCAACCCCTTTCTCCTCAATGCGGAAAAAATCGCATTCAGGATAGGAACATTTTGATCGCTGCCCGCAAAATGCAGTGTCATTTTCCTGTGGCCTGTGGACAACCTAGTCTGTGTTTGTGCATGGGCCCTTAGTTACTAAGCTGGCTGTAAAATATTCTATAATTTATCATAACAAATGTAAAGTCAAATATTAACTAGAATATATGCATAAAAAATACATAATTTCTAGGCCTAGCTTAAATGTGCCCAACTGCAAGTGATACTAGACCAGGGGTCTGATTTTAAAACCTTGTCATGATAAAATTGGTGAATATTTAACTATAAAATCTTTGTAGAGTATGAGTACTTCAATAGTCCTGTCAGATTAACAAAAGTAAAATTGTAACTGAATTGAAAAGATTTGGGTCACCAGTTAGATTTTGGTCAAGGGTCTTTGGCCTATTATCCTTCCTATTTTGTGTCCCCATCCGCAAGGATGCCAAATATGCATTACTTCATTGCCCAATCCTGGGCATCTTCTCTCATCAGCAGAAATTAGCCACATATCTGTTTATCGCTGCTAAGTGGACAATAGCGAGGGCCTGGAAAAAACCCTCTGTTTCATTCCCAGAGGTCAAGAATACCCTGACGAATGTTATGATCCATGAGAAGTTGTCTAGCGTCCTCCACGACTCTCATGCAAAATTTCTTAAGGTATGGGCCCTGTGGTGGTCCTATACACTTCCTAGTTTGCGCCCATCTAGTCTGGGGCTTTTAATTTAATTTGTCCCTACTTCCAGCCTGAGGGTTCTTTCTTTCTCTTTCTTTGTTTCCGAGCTTTTGCTCGCTGCTCTGCTCTATTCCTTTCTTCTTTTTCCCTCTCTTGCGTGTTCTTTTTTTCTAATAATAATAAATTGTTAATAATTGTGTTCTCTTATTATAGTTATATATTTTATTATGTTCTTTTATTATACTTATGTTTTATGTCCATATCCCCTGCGTGGG